>JAOWBN010177469.1:0-17603 GCA_028565015.1 Pinguicula moranensis
GACCCAGGTGGGTATCGATCCCTGAACCTCACATTTGTGAAGTGTAGTTCTCACCACTTGAGCTACATGGCTTGATTCCTAGAGTAATTATAGTCTTTCCTAATTAAAACCCTAAAATAATTAAAAACTTTCTTAATGAAAAAGTCTAACGTTATCTAATTTCCTACTAGATGAGAAATTACCAAAAAAAATGGGAAACTTGTCTAACCCTAATTATTGTTAGGGCTGATTTATTTAGTCCTATTTTGTAATTAAAATTAACAAAATTTAATAAGAAAATAGCTCCATCTTTAATTGTGATTTGTAGTAGCTCCTGGCATTCGCATCTCCGAGTGGGGGTCATGGACCCCACGAACAATTTCGGCCTCTTCCAGCTTGATTATATTTATCCATGATTTGATAGTATCCAGTTTGACTTATTCTTGTTTCCTCACGCCATCCAGCAACACGATCAGTGCTTCCTTCACCTTATTTCTCCTTGCACGAGTCATTGGTCCTCCTATATCATTCAAAGGATAAGCAAGGTGGGTGTGTTGGAGCTCGTACAATCACATCATCCTCTACCTCCTGGGAAGGATCCGTCCTCGAATCCAAAATATCAAGCTCATGACCATCTGTAATATCAAACACACTCAAGTTAGTAACATTGAAGGTTGCACTAATGTCAAACTCACCTGGTAGATCAATCATCTAGGCATTGTCATTCACACGCCGCAACACTTGGAATGGGCCACTGACCTTGGGATCCAACTTGGTCTTGGCATGGTTAGGGAAATGAATCTTACAAAAGTTTACCCAAACCCAGTTACCTGGTTCAAATACTACTGCCTTACGGTGCTTGTTGGCCACTCGTGCATTGTGTTCATCCTTCTTGAGAATCTTCTCGTGAACCTCACGGTGTAGTTCCTGTACAAACTCGGCTTTTTCGTTTTCAATCTAGATCAAGAAATTTAGTAGTAGAAAAAACAGACAAATCCAAGGGGGTGAGGGGGTTAAAACCGTAAACAACCTCATTGGAGAATATCCAGTGGTTGTGTAATTTGTACGGTTATAAGCAAATTTAGTAATAGGAACACAAACCTACCAAATCTTTTTGTTCTTCTGGATTAGTGCTCGAAAGGGTTCACCCAAAGTGCACTTTACTACCTCGGTTTGGCCATCCGTATAGGGGTGAGCCGTGGTCGAGGAAATGAGTTTTGTCCCTAACATACCCCACAAGGTCTTCCAAAAGTAACTCAAGAATTTAATATCATGATCACTAACAATGGTATGAAGGACACCATGTAAACGAACTATCTTACGAAAAAATAATTCAGCAACATGCTTTACATCATTAAATTTCTTGTAAGGAATGAGCTGAGCCATTTTTGAGAATCTATCAACCACCATAACAGGCTATCATTACCTCGCAAAGAAGTAGGCAAACCAAGCACAAAATTAATAGAGATTTCAACCCAAGGATGCATGGGGGTACAACCCGTGAGGTAGTGATTTGGATTTTGCCTGTCTACATTCAATGCATGAAGCACACAATCTCTCAACTTCTTTTTGCATGTTAGGACAATAAAAATGTTCGTAAAGAATATCTTAAGTCTTAAGGACACCAAAAAACCCATTAGACCTCCAGTATACAACTCTCGAACTAGTAACTCACGCAAGGAACACATAGGCACACACAAACAATTTTCTTGAAAAAGAAACCATGAGTTTGAAATATTTATTAAAAGCTCCATGTTCACATGTTGAAAACATGGATGAAAAATCAGAATTCTTCTCATACAAATCTTTGATGTACTCATAACTAAGCAATTTCGCACCACATATTGCAAGTACATAAGCCCTTCGCGACAAGGCACCAACAACAATATTTTCTTTTCATTTTTTATACTTGATAACATAAGGAAAAGATTCAAGAAAAACACTCTACTTAGCATGCCTTTTATTCAATTTATTTTTCCCATGCAAGTATTTCAAAGATTCATGATCAGTATGAATAACAAATTCCTTTGGCCTCAAATAGTGCTGCCGATTTTCCAATGCTCTAATCACGACATACAACTCCTTGTCATAAGTGGGATAATTCAAAGTAGCACCATTGATTTTTTTTTTTAAAAAAAGCAATAGTTCTACCACATTGTAAAATCACAACACATATACCTACGCTCGAGGCGTTACACTCTAGCTCAAAAGTAAGGTCAAAATTCGGTAGAGATGGCATGAGAGCATTCGTAAGATCATTTTTTAGAATGTTAAAAGCATTTTCTTGAGCCTCTCCCCATTCAAATCGAACATTTTTCTTTACCAAATAGTTTAGGGGGGCTGCCTTTGTTGAAAAATCTTTTACAAACCGACGATAAAAACCTGGTAATCCATGAAAGGACCGAATATCACTCACGGTCTGGGGTGTTGGCCAGTCACGTATGGCCTTCACTTTAGACTCGTCTACCTTAACTCCAACTTTGCTCACAATGAAACCAAGAAAGATAATTTCGGGAACACAAAAGGTACAGTTAGTCATCTTAACATATAATTTGTTTTCACGCAAGGCTGCAAGAACATAAGACTGGTGTGTGGCACACTCATCTATGTCTCGACTAATGAGTATATTATCAAAGTACACCACAATAAACTTTCCTATGAAATTTCTAAGAACATGATTCATTAGTCGCATGAAAGTCGAGGGTGCATTTGTCAAACCAAAAGGCCTTACAAGCCATTCATATAAACCAAATTTTGTCTTAAAAGCATCTTTCCAATAATCTCCTTCTTTCATCCGGATTTGATGGTAACCATTGGCAAGATCAATTTTGGAAAAAGTCATAGAGCCACATAAGTCTTCAAACATATCATCTAACCGAGGAATAGGATATCTATACTTGATAGTAATTTTATTCACAGTCCTACAATCAACACACATACGCCATGCATTATCTTTCTTAGGAACGAGAATCACAGGAGCAACACAAGGAGAAAGGGACTCTCGGATCTTAACTTTGCCAAGGAATTCTTTGACTTGCCTTTGAAGTTATTGGGTCTCTTCAGGGTTGGGTTTATAGGCTGGATGGTTGGGAATGATCGAACCTAGCACGAAATCAATCTGGTGTTTGATCCCTCGTAGGGGCGGTAGGCCTTCGGGTAGCTCTTCCGGAAACACGCCCTAATTGTCCTGCAAAACAAGATTCACAACACTAGGAAGACCAGAATCAGAAATAGTGTTAGTCAAGCATAGCTCTCGAAAAGCTATCAGAAACAAGGGGGTTCAGGAACTTAGTGCCCTCCCAAGGTCTCCTATTGTTGCATAAAAGCTGCCTTTTTTCTCACTAGCTTTTGGCTTTTCTCTCTTGCCCTCACTCACTTTTTTATCTTTTTCAACTCACTTTCCCTCCTTTTTTCTCTCTCTTTTTCTTTTGGCAATCTTTGTTGAGAATCGAATATATCACGAGGTGAAAGAGTTGGAAGTGTGTAATTCACATCTTTGTGCAATAAGGAATACTCATTGGTGTAGCCGTCTTTGTGGGTCTTCCTATCAAACTCCCAAGGTCGTCCCAATAGAACATGGCAGGCATTCATGCTAACCACATCACACAAGACTTATTCACGAATCACGTCTCCTATCATCAACGGGACCCTAGCCTGATATCTCACTATAATCTCTCCATAGTCATCGAGCCACTAGAGATTATATGGTCTAGGATGCTTCTCTTACTATAGGTCTAGTATAAAAACCAATCTCTTGTCCACACGGTTCGTGCAACTACCTCCATTCCACAATCACTAGACACGTCTTCTCTTTTACCTTGCAGCGCATGTGAAAGATGTTAGAACATTGTTGCAACTTCTTGTCTTGTCTCGGTTGGACGTTCAGAGCAAGTACCACCACCAAGGACCTTGCAGTAACATCCTCATCCCTTGAATAAGCCAGATTAGTTAGTCTTTGCTCAGTCACCGGTTCGTAGGATTCAGTTGGCTAGTCATCCACTTCCAACTCATCTTCACTATAGATCTCTCTGACATTAGTTACCTTCATTACTTGGTTATTTGGGTACGAGGTAGCCATGTGTCCGAACCCTTGGCACTTAAAGCATCTGATTTTCGAACTCCCACCTTTAGAAACTGGCATAATAGCCTTCTTTTTTGCTAGCGTGTCTCCGTTTACATTCTGAAAATTCTTGTGAGAATGGTTAGAATTCCAATTCTGAAATTTTACCTTCGGATCTGATTTTAAAGGTTCTTTCCTAGGCCAACGGTTTGCTCCTACCCTAGCAAAAATAGTGTTCTTCATGCGACTAGCAGCTGATTCCTTAAACTGTCGCTCAATCGTTTTTGCATAGGACACTAAATCCTCCATACCATGGCATTGAGGGGTATACCTTTCCATTTGATGTCAAATATTAAGATTTAGACCATAGATCAATTGAGCCTCAGTTGCCTCCTCATCCTCCTCGATGCTTGCTTTCAATTTTAATGACAACATCTCATGATAATACTCAACAAGAAGATAAGTACCTTGGCGAGATCTTGCAACTAGCCCCTCAATTGGCTAGTATAGGAACTTGGAACATAAGCCTTTTTCATTTGAATCGTAAGGGCCCTCTATGTGTTAATCGGAGGCTCCTGATCACGTTCCTTAGTCCTCTTCAAATTTCTCCACCTGGTAGATGCATAACCTGTGAACTCAGAGATGACCAACTTAACCTTGATGTTCTCAGAGAAGTTGTGAAGTTCAAAGATGCGTTCCATTCTTTCCTGCCGAGCCAGAAATGCTTCAGGGTCAGGCTTACCACAGAATTCTTGAATGGTTTGCTTGATATTCCTCAACGAATCTCGCTCCTCAGTCTGATCCCATACATTAACACGGAGATCCTCACCATCCTCCTCATGAACGTGTACAACTCTGTTTCCAGAGAAGCCATTCCGTCGGTTTCAGATTAGCGGATCGGGGGCTACAACCCCGGGTGCGGGAAACCTCGTCAATATCTTCCTGAACATGTCTCCAAAGTAGTCACATGTTCTTCCATTGCAGTGGCTATCAAACTCTCACCCTCAAGTACCTGTTTTGTGCCATTCTTTGCCATTGCTCTTGTCTGCACCATAAACAATCAAACAAAACTAGGAGAAAATAGATTTAGTAAGAGCCCACTTTCCCAGATGCAACCCCCAGAAATCACTCCTCCCAATATCTCTCAAAAAAGGCTTAGAATATACTGAGGGGTCGGGTTCACTCGCTTTTACCACTATCCTTGCTCCCCAAATTCCAATTCAAGTGCAATGAGAACTAAGATGCAAAAAACTATCAAATGATGCAAAAATCAGTAGGCAATAAGATCAGAAAGGCTTTCAGATGAATCCCAAATAGACAGTACCCCACAAATTAGAAATGTTCTTGACGAAAAAGACCCCAAAATAACGAAAAGCACTCTGAAAATTCGAAATTTTATTTCTAGGACAAAAATTAGGGATTCTTGACCACCAGAATTTTTTGAATAAAATAATATTTTTTTGGATATATTTTTTAAATAAAAAACCTATGTTGAGAAGAACCCTACAAGGATTCAGAATGTGAAAATGTAATTAAAAAACGAGACTCCTAAGTCCTTACAAATGACTGTCGAAGATAGATCCTGACAGGCTTTTTGGACTGAAGGGGCAAATTTCAAAATTTCATATATGAAAAGATAGACATACACGATTAGAATTCAAAATATGGATGAATTTCCATCAAGAATAATTCCAACCTCGCTCTGATACCAAATGATGTGAATTTTTGCTAGCGGAAGATAAACGTGGAGTTGAGAACTTATTCTTGCAAATTGAGATACACGAAGAATATAAAAATACGAACTGAACGATACTGAAAACAGATAAATCCATAATGATCAATGAGAAGAAACGAAGATGGAAGAAGTATGTTATGCTGCAGAAACCCAATAAAAGCATGGAACATCAACCCCTAGCCAACTACTACCCTAGAAATGAATGTTAAGCAAAGAATTGATCAAACGGCTACCAGAGGATCTACTGTATGATCAACATAAAAATCAAAGAATCAGCCTATACATGAACCCTAAGAACCATGCAACCTAATTCTCTTTAGAATTGGAATTCAAGAAAGTACGAGGGATACCATGTAAAAGAATTATTTTACCAAAAAATAATTCAATAACATGCTTTACATCATTAGATTTCTTGCAAAGAATGAGCTGAGCCATTTTTGAGAATCTATCAACCACCATAACAGGCTATTATTACCTCGCGAAGAAGTAGGCAAACCAAGCACAAAATCCATAAAGATGTCAACCCAAGGATGCATGGGGATGGGTAGGGGTGTGTACAACCCGTGAGATAGTGATTTGGATTTTGCCTGTGTACATTCAATGCATGAAGCACACAATCTCCTAACTTATTTTTGCATTTTAAGCCAATAAAAATGTTCGCAAAGGATATCATAAGTGTTAAGGACACGAAAATGACCCATTAGACCTGCACTATGCGACTCTTGAACTAGAAACTCACACAGGGAACACATTGGCACACACAAACGATTTTCTTGAAAAAGAAACCATGAGTTTGAAAGTATTTATTGAAAACTCCATGATCACATGCTGAAAAGCTTGATTATATTGATCCATGATTTGATAGTATCCAGTTTGGCTTCTTCTTGTTTTCTCACGCCATCCAACAACACGATCAATGCTTCCTTCATCTTATTGCTCCTTGCATGAGTCATTGATCCTCTTCTATCCATTAAAGGATCAGCAAGGTGTGTTGGAGCTCGTACATTCACATCACACTTTCTGTAACTTGAAAAAGTAACTTAATGGTCATCTTCTCTGAAGATGAAATACTAGAGGCCATCAACAACTGGGGTATTAGTAAGATTCCAAGTCCAGATGGGATAAATATCACGTTTGCGAAAAATTTCTTACCCATGATGAAAGCTGATGTATGCCAAATGATGGCTTATTTCTATCGGAACTGTAAAGTTTCCAAAGGTAGCATTGTTGCACACATAACCTTACTTGCAAAAAAAAAGGAGCCTCTGGAAGTATAACACTATAGGCCTATCACCATGATATGCAATGCCAAAGATAATTAGCAAAGTCTTGGCGAGTAGAATGAGTAGGGGGCTGGATGAGGTGATTTCAGTAAATCAGATGGGCTTTATCAAAAGGAAGAAGCTTTTGGATGGAGTCCTGATCACAAACGAGGTGTTGGATGAGATGAAAAAGCTAAGGAAACATGCCATAATCTTCAAAGTTAACTTTGTAAAGGCTTTTGATACCATTAACTGGACCTTTCTTCTAGATATATTAACCAAGATGGAGTTCCTAACATGTTGGAAACGGTGGATACAAGAGTTACTTCAATCAGCCTCAACATCTATACTCATCAATGGGAGTCCTACTAAGGAATTCTTCCACATAAGAGGGTTGCGCCAAGGGGATCCTTTGTCGCCCCTCCTCTTCATCCTAGAAGCAGAAGGCCTCTCTAACATGGTGAGCAAAGTAGTAGATCTCAGACTTTTCAATCATGTAAAAGTTGGTAAGGATCGGATCCCAATCTCTCATTTATAGTTTGCGAATGACACAGTGTTGTTTGGACATGCAGATTGGGAATCCATCAGAGTGTTGAAGGCCATATTGCAAAACTTTGAGATCTTATCAGGGCTACAGATCAATTTTAAAAAAAGCTAGTTAATTGGTATCAACGTTCCCTAGACAACCGTGGAAGAAATGGCAACTCATCTAGGATGTAGAATAGGTATTACGTTTCACATACCTTGGCATACCTATAGGATCCAAATCACAGATCTAAGACATGGAAGCCCATCACAGAGACCTTTAGTTGGAGACTGGAAAAATGAGAGCACAAGCATATTTTAGTAGGAGGGAAACTGGCCAAGCATATTTTAGTAGGAGGGAAACTGGTACTGCACTCACATCCTTCATACTATTTTTGCTTCTACACAGCACCAAAATCAGTCATCAAAAACCTTACCAGATGCCATAGATCTTTTTTTTGGTGAAGTTCTATAGAAAATAAGAAAATGTGTTGGATTACCCTGAAAAAAATAGACACACCTAAAGATGGGCATGGGTGGGGTCTAGGAGGAAGAAATCTAGCTGCTTTTAACAAGGCAATGTTTGGTAAATGGGGAGCTAGATTTATTTCAGGAGACAACAGCCTGGCCGCTGAAATTATCAGATCCAAATATGGTCAGAATGGCCAAATCATGGTTGGTAACTTAAAAGAACTAAGTAGGCCAATGATACAGACCATACATCAAAGAGGTAAAAGGCGTGGATTGTCTTATGCATCAAACTGGTGGAGGGACTTACAGGAAACATTAGGATCAACCTGGTTCCAGCAGTAGGTAACATTCAAGATAGGAAATGGAGAAGGAATTAAATTCTGGACAGATAGATGGCTCCAAGACAAAGCATTGGCAGAAGCATACCCAAATCTATTTAGGAATGTCTTGAACAAAGAAGTATGCATCTCTGAATCAGGAGTTTGGGACAATAATACATGGAGATGGCAATAGAACTGGAGAAGGTAATTAAGAGGTAATGAATCTAATGATCTGATCAATTTAATTTATTCTTTGCAGGACATATAGCCTCAGCATGGACAAGATACTTACATATTTGCGGGGAGCAGCACAGGGAATTGCACTGTCAAAGAGGCGTACACCCATTTGTTGAATTCAGAGCAATAATACTACACGAAGGAAGAGACTACTAATCTCAAGGCTATCTGGAACAGGTTTGTACAAACAAAAATTAGTATATCAGCATGTAAATTAATGCAAAATGGTCTGCCTTCAAAGGCAAATTTTCAGGACATACAGGTTATCTCATATGGACAGGAAATCAGATGCACACTATGCAAGGATGATCCCGAAACAGTTGAACATGTATTTAAATCCGGCAGATTTACAAAGCAGCTATGGACAGACATAAAGACCTGGCTAACCCAAGAGAGGACAACTATCACTAGCTCAGATGCACCATCCCTCACGATTTTCAAACAATACAAAAACGATGAAGCAAATGCTGTGGCATGGTCATCCAGTTGGCTGTGCCTAATTTGGACAATCTGTAGAACTAAAAATATTATCCACTTCACAGCTACATAACCAGAAGTGCAGAGCATTGCTCATTCAATCAAAAGGAATACATGGACTTGGATCAAGACAGTAAGAAAGGAGAGATCTTTCACTTACTCTATGAATGATCGACTGATCCACCCGAATACCTTTATGAATTTCAGCTGAGTCTCGAAAGCAGGGGCAACAAACTGATCTGCAATCATTAAGGTAATGTTGAACTGCTTCCATAAGTAAGAAAAAAAATCAGTGGCACAAGGATCAATGATGCGAAGAGGACTCATTCCTGAAGACCAAATATTTCAATTACTTTATGCCTCTCCTACTTTGAAACAATGCTACATTTATCCTCTTCCTGTTTCGTTGCGGTATAGGTTTGGAAGGAGCTTTTTATAAGGCTACAACTTCCACAATCACAACACATTGGTGTCCCTACAAATCCGCTCCCCACACTAGAAAACTTCACTGCACTATCCCATCCCCCTGACCAACCTACAAGCATGGAGAATAATCTATTTCTCAACAGTCTGAAACATTTGGTTGGTAAGGAACAAATGCCACTTTAGAGCATTTCAACTAGACACAATTCTGATCTATGAGAACATCAAAAGATCAACATGGATGTGGATCAAAGCCAAGGGGAAGAACACCTTTGCCTACACACTATCTGATTGGCTATTGCAGCCACTAGGCTGTATCAAGAATGACATATAGGATATTAACTGAACTTAGGAAGATTCAAGGATCACTGACGCTCATGAGATCCGTGCTTCGAAAGAATGATGGGATGCTGCAATAGTGAATGGTAACTGCTATAATATACTGCTATAATATACTTGTTGACTGATGAATACCATTATCATTGCCAATAATGGTAATTGCTATAATATACTTATCGATAGTAATACCACTAGAGTTGCTCTCTTACTTCACTTTCCTGCAAACATTTTTGGTTTAAATGACAAACTGGTATCATATGCCTTCCATGCGTATTTAGTCAAAGAATGATGGGATGCTGCAATAGTGAATGGTCGTGGATAGGGGGGGTTAATTGATGCCTGTTATTTGACTCCTAGAAGTGGGTAATTATGATGATAGGGGATAGGGGTGGGGTGGGGACAAAAATTAATTGTGTTGATTTGGTTGTTAGATTCTTTTAAAGTTGTTGGATTTTGAAAGTTCTCAATTCGACAACTTACCGAATTATGCTGGACTTCTTTAGAACGATTCATTCAACCACTTATCAAATTATGCATAATAGATATTTTATCCTGAATTTTTATTTGCATTGTATTGTTTCGTAGGAATTTTTATACAGATGAGTTGGCGCTTCCTTCAAAATAATAATGAGCACGGGCGATAAAAGAAAAGAAGCTTACTTCTTAGGCATGAAAAAGCATAGAAGTACGGAAAGCTAGATACAAATATTGTGCTTGGGTGGGGACTCAACATGTAATAGTGCTAGTACACTAATGAGGCATGCAACTAAATGCGTACAGAAGAATGGTCCCTTTTTTTTTTTTATCCAAAAAATTAATATTTTTATTAAAGTAGGCGAACGCCTGAAAATGTATTTACAAACGCCTTATAAACTTCCAGGCTCTGGATATGTGCCTTGAAACAACTGCCTTATACTTCCACAGATTGGATATTAAACCCCACGTCGTGCATATCCTTCTAATTTTGCTCATTAGATAACTGTCATGAGACCTGGTATCTGTCAACATCAGGGTCAATTTTTTATATCATCTTGCTGATGAGAATTGCATCTTTATCCAGGTTGTTGACCATATCTGTGTGTTTTAAACAAAAGGGCGATTCTTAAAATCTCCTATGCTGATTCTCTGGAGATGTTCATTTGATATTATAGGGGCTGCTATCTGAAGCATAAATTTCATGTGCATCTCTTACCTGCCTCTATTGTTTTTAGCACTATTAAGGATGTTATAAATGTTAACAGCAGGTAGTAGCACCTTTTAATGAACAATATTCTATGTCTGAGCATTCTATGATTGAGAACTTTGCCTGTGCACTTGTCTATCAGCTCTATGGTATGTTTTCATGGTACGACTACTCTCATTAAGCCTGGAACTACTTAATGTCTTGCTCTTCAATATGGTACAGGTTAGGTGAAGACTAAGCACCACTTCCTGTCATCTTCCTGGGAGTTTGCTGGGGCAACATGACCACTATGAGACCACAATTTCATGGAAGGATCCTGCATGCAGGATAAATAATGCAGATTTTGGACTGCAATGGCCACCTTGTTCTGAAATCTGGCTAAGGCAGCAACAACAGCAACCATGCTCTATATCGTTCGATTGCACAGTAAACTCTGATCCTCAAGGCAGAACATATAATCAACATGAGAAATACAGATGCAACATCGAGAAATACATTTGGATCTTGAGAGAGCTCACAATTTTTTTTCAGCAGCTTTGACACTACAGGGCAGAGCCTTAATCAACATCCTGCAGTGACTATCCAGAGAAGTACATTTGCGGCCACAAATCAAAATGCCAAAATGCAACATTGCAGGAAATCTGCAACAGCAAGTAACAAAGCATGCACTGATGGTTGGATTAGGAAATAATGCCAGGGACCATGATGGAGTAAAGGTTCAAGCTAGACTTATCAGGGCTGACAGGAAGTAGTGCCATTTGCTACAAGTCTTCGGCAAGCAAACTGTCAAGCGGTGAATGAAAAATCTCAATACATATGCCAAGGAATTTTCTTCAACCACTTGAAGCTATACAAAGAGATGCAGCAACACAAAAAATAGCTAGATGAATGGTTGGAGAAGGGAGGACACCAATCTTACCACCACATCCACAGATGCTAGCCATGTCTTGCACATGTCATGTCAAAGCAACAAAAGGGGTAATACGGATGGGCTGGCTACAAAGACAGTTAGAGTCAAGAGGATCATTTTTGGCAGATACAATTACAGGGCCTCAGGATTGAGAATTAGGGAAGCAATGGGGGTATGTACCACTCATGGGACTACGGTGCAATAAGGTGACTAGGTCGAGCACTGCTAAACAATAAGTAAAGACACTTGTAGCCAGACATAAATGGCAGCCTGCATAGTTGAAGGTCGGTAGATCACTGCTGCAGTAACCATTAATTGGTCTGCTGCAGCAATCTCATGACCTCGATACTATAAGGTGAGCAGGCTGAGCTAAGTTTAGCATGGTAATGACCCCTATAGCCATTTCAATGGCATCCTGCATAGCTGAGAATCATTTGATCACTGTTACACACCACCCCCATTATCTCTCTCTATACTCCTCTTCGGCCATAACTTGTATCTGTTTTGGGTTATGCTTTTTGACTTCTATTTTGTTTTCTGCATTTTTTTTCTTCTACTCCACTTCTTACCACTGGTAAGAGATCCTGTACATACATTTCTTATTATTAATGAATTTGGCTTATCAAAAAAAAAGGATGCTCAATCCTTTGTAAGTTCATGTGACCGATATCAAAGAATGGGACAAATTTCGAAGAGAAATGAGATGCCTCTCCAGTCCATCCTAGAACTTGAGATCTTTGATGTTTGGGTACTTGACATCATGGGTCCATTTCCACCTTCCTTCGATCAATGACATATTCTGATAGCTATGGATTACGTCTCCAAATTGGTTGAAGCAATCACTTTCCCAACATGATGCAGTTGTGGTATTGAAATTGTTACAGAAGCATATTTTTACATGGTTGGGTACTCCACGATGCCTTGTTGGTTATGGTGGGTCGCACTTTTGCAACAAACCATTTGAAGCCTTGTTAACCAAGTATGGAGTTCGTCATCGCACTACCTTAGCATATCATCCACAAACAAATGGTCAGGCAAAGATATCAAACAGAGGAATCAATAATATTATGGAAAAGACAGTGAACTCATCAAGTAATGATTAGGCAAGCAAGCTAGATAACGCACTTTGGTCTTACAGGACAACATACAAAACCTCGATTGGTATGTCCCCATATCGATTGGTATTTGGCAAATCCTGCCATCTTCTTGCGGAGCTCGAGCACAAAGCATATTGGGCCATGTGGAAATTAAATATTAATATGCAAGCCGTGGGAGATAAGAGAGTCATCTAGTTGAATGAACTTGATGAACTACGGAATGATGCATACAAGAATACCACGATTAAGGATAGAACAAAAGCCTGGCATGACAAGCAGATTTCCAGAAGAAATTTTTAGTCAGGGCAAAATGTATTATTGTTCAATTCAAGGCTCAAATTATTCTAAGGGAAATTAAAGTCTAAATGATCCGGACCATTCGAGATCACTCAAGTATTTCTTTATGGAGCAATTTGTTGGGAAAGTGACCTAGAGCACTGAACTTTTGATAGTACACATATTTTTTTGTGTATTGGATGATTTATGTTATTTTGTTCCTCGAGTTTTATATGTTGCTTGGATCATTCGAGTTGAGGACTCGATTTATGAGACTCCATGATTGATAAATAAAAAAACTCTAAATAAGTCTCTGGTTTTGTATCATTAGCACGGAGTACTAGATGATTATAATGACTAGCATGTGGATTAATACATGATCATATTTCACATATCATTGATACGAGATATCTATTTAATCACATGGATATGCGTGTACGGGGTACATAACATTGGACATGAGCCACCTTGACTTGCTATATGGATTGCGTTTGTGTCATCAGCAAATTCATAAACAGTATTAATTCAGTTATCTGATATATTCATATTTCTAGATTATGTGTATATCACGTGATATTATCAAATGTTTTTTTAATCGAGGGCTATAAAGGTAATTTTTGAATATGCATGACTCATGCTGGAGTTTGTGAATGATCAAGAAGATACCTTTGTCCGTCTCACTTTATGTACTGAGGATCAAAAAAAATTAATTAATGGTCAATGATGACACATTCCTACGCTTAGCATTAATTAATGGATATTACGTGATGAAGAAATTAATATTAAAGAAGATTAAAGGATCATGATTTGTCTGTACTAGATTGGGTCATCATAATGCATTGCTAGATGGATGCATAGAGAATTAATTATGTGAGACATAATTAATGGATTCGTGAACGGATCAAGATCGTGTCGAGACAAATTTATCAGGATTAATTAATTCAACAACCTGGACATTAGGAGGAAAAATTGGGCTTTGGTGGGACCGACCCAAATTCACGGCTATTGGACTCAATTTAAGTCGTGCCCAGTCCAATGTATCCCCACTTGGCTCAATTTAATCAAGCCTAGCTCAGGCATACGGCAAATGGGCTCAATTAACACTTGAATTTGTCTATTGGGCTCGTTAAATCAAGTCCAATACTCTAGTTATAAAAATGCGAGATTAATTCTCAAGTTGAAGAACGAGGAGAAAAAATTGGCTGTGCATTCTCTCTCCTTATTTGTAAAAATTCATCCACTATGAGATCCCATTGCCGGGGAGATAGCCGTCGTCTGGGTATAGCAGCCCTGTCTTCGGTGTCATCAATGAGTGCACGTGGTAGAGGCCTCCAAATTTGAAGGCTACCGTGTCCGAGCAAGACAACCGGAATTCGTTAACTCGCCGTAAAGGTAGTTTTTCTGATTCCTAGCCTTAGATCGAGAATTTACACGACTAGATCCTGAGAATGGCATGAATTTCCTTGTTTTCGCTTTTTTCATGCTAGATACAAAACTATAATCGGATTTCCAACACAATTGAGATTACTCATCCATACAAAGGAATATTCAAAGTGAATGGCCAGAGACTAAAGTCGTATCTCGATTGTGGCATTGTCAACAACAAGGCCACAAATTGTCCAAAGGCTTAAAGCACCTGATGTTAAGCTATTGGCATTAAAAAGAGTGCTTCATGGGAGGCAACCCCAAACCCTTTTTGATCCGATCAGGGACGCATCTCTAACTCCTTTATCCATTGCACTGAAACTTGACTTAGCAATTAGCTTCGAACTTTAAGTTTGGGGAGAAGATTATATGTCTACTGGAATTAGATATTAGATTTTTCTTACGTATATAAGTAGACGTGATATTGTCGTAATAACTATTGTCTTCATAAAACCTTTGGAAATTGTACCATTATTCAAGTACTTGAATTGTTGCAGGAAATTCAAATGAAATAAGTGCATAATCAAATACAATCGCTGGATTACCTGCTAGTAGGCTACCATTATCTCCAGAGAAAAACTGTGTAAAACAACCATGGCAACCCATGACACTGAAATATTTGGATTACGTCTAATACGGATGCAGTTACCAAAAATGATCCATTAACTACAAACATTTAATCTTAGATTTCGACCCATAATTGCTGCAACAACCAAAATTCTACCCCAATTGCACCTAGCTATTTTAGTCCGAAATTCTCCTGCTTGATCTCACAACTCGACTCCCATTCACTTGCCAATCCCTAGATATAGAAAACATGCCAAAGAATTTGAAAAGTCTAACGCTGGTCCTTCCCGTTATGGTTACCGACATAGTTCGCTGGTTATCTTTCTATGGCGCATGCACTAATAACCTATTATGGGGCTAAGGAGTTCTTTGATTCTACTATGGGGGTATTGGAAATAATTAAGGAACGAGGTTTTGCATATGAAACTATGCCTAGTATCAGGAAAGCAGTTAAAAATAGGTACTGAACACAATTTCTGCATACACCGGGGGTATTCACTGAATCTGGTTCGGGTGTTTTATGTGCATCTGGGTATGATGCAAGATGGAAAAGTCTATGTGAGATGCTGTATGGTGCCCTTGACTCTCACTGAAATTAATGTGGTATGCAATCTCATCAACCTATCCAAGGATGAATTTTCACAATTCAATGGAGGAACTGTTATGTGTACCGGTCCTAACTTGGAAAATGTCCAGTTTCCCGAGACCTATTGAATTAGGAGTGATTAAAGTTGACTGCCATTCAAGTGTAATCATGTGGCATTTGTTTGTCTTCACCCAGATGATGCCTACAATACACACTGCAAATATCAAGATGAAGAGGCTGTTGTTGATCTACGCAATTGAGACTGGACATAGCATTGTTGTCGGCAAGGTGATCTACACGAGTATCATGGAAAGCGTGGCCTCGCTGGACAAGAGGTCCAGTCTACTACACTTTCCCTCACTGATCACTGCCCTCTACATGAAGGCTAGAGTAGCCCATGCATTTGACGAAAAACTGCAATCCCCAACCTCAGACTTAAGGCCAACACTCATCAACAACCTGGGGGCATACTCTGAGAGAATCAAGATCAAGATCGAGGACATGCCTGGATCATCTCACCTTCCCAACACTGCAGGGAAAGGTAAATCTATAACCCCACCTCTGCCTATGCGGGTATCTAATCCCAAACCGCTGCCCCAAATAGGACCAACTGCAGCACAGTGGCAATCCTTCGTGGAACACACCTATAGATGTGTTGCAGCACTCCACACCAGCATTGTCCTGATGTCTACCATGGAAGGAATTCAGTATCCTATGAGCCTGATGCCGTCAACCCTGAAGTTAACTATACCAGCACCATCTAGAGATGAGGTCTCAGATTTTGATGAGGCAGATGATGATGATGATGATGATGATGATGATGATGAAGGAGCACGCACATATAACCTTGTGGGCTCCGACTGAGACTCGGCCTAAAGAACTATCTGCTTGCCTCAGGGGAGTATTCCTTTTAACTGCTTTACCTTTTATCTCCACTGAGGGTACTGTTGCCTTAAGTTTGGGGATGGTTTCATAACTTTGACTTTACCTGCTTGTTTTTGTTGTTGGTTTGTTTGCTACTTTCTTTATTTTCCTGTTTGAACTGTTGCACTATTTCCCTTCCGTTATTAGGTTTTGACTATGACCTATTTCTTTTGGTTGTTTTGATCTATTGCTTGTTGTACATTATGTTTAAGTAATTTTCTGCCTAGATGTTAGTGTCACAAAGGTCATCACAGTACTCATGAATTACATAGTAAAAATGGGGCAAGTGATTCTAGGTGCATCTTGGGGCAATTTTAAAAAGTGGGGAAATCCGTATTTAGGCTTTGATTGATTAGGCATACTGAATGATTTTTCAAAATGGAAGTAGCCACTCTGAGCCTTAACAAGTCGGGAAAAGTTATGGATAGGAAGAAACAAAAGCAAAAAAAATCATTGGAAAAGCCGAAAGTTTTTTTAGCTAAGCATCCAAGAAAGCGAGCTATTTGAAAAAATAAAAAGCATCTTTCATGTATCGAAATGCTCTCGAATTTATTGTGTGTAGTGCTCTCAAGACTAATGTATGATCTTGATAAAAGAACGTGTAAATGTTGGCTGTAAAATAAGGTCTATCTCAATCGCTGACCACCTTGGCATGGTAAGAAGCGGGGGAAACAAAAAAGGATTGAAAAATCGGGTAGGATAAATTTTCAATCTTAGCAGTAAACCAAACATAACCAAACCAAACCAAACATACCCAGTATATCCCGCCTTTCGGCAGGGTCTGGGGAGGGTGAGATGTACTCAGTC
>JAOWBN010177480.1:0-17602 GCA_028565015.1 Pinguicula moranensis
AATCATGAAGATTTTGAATCCGAACACAAGAGTCGTATTGTTAAGGAGGATGAGTTTCTGTTGAGTCATGCGGCAAAAGTATATACTAGGACAATTTTTAAGAAATTCAAAGATGAATGGGAGACAGTATCTATGTACAGAGTCGAAGAACTGGATCACGACGTTGATCGCTCCTTCAAAGTGGTTCATAGAGCCAATAGTTCCACTCATCATTTTGTTGTAAAGTTGAACATGGAAACTCTTGCTGGCACATGCGGATGCAAACATTTTGAGTTCACTGGTCTGATCTGTAGGCACATTATCAAGGTACTTTTTTTTACTATGTTTGAGTTCACTGTCCGATTCAAAAATGTAATCATTACTGACCTCTTTTCCTCCTTTATGTTATTATGTAGGTACTTGTTCGCCAAGATGTTGATATGATTCCAGAACATTTCATTCTCGCAAGATGGAGGAAAGAGGCCAATAAATTTAGGGGAATGGATTATACAGGACCACTGCGGGATTGTCATGGCGAGCATGGTGAGGCCCTTAGACTTAATCACATATGCCAAGAGACTTCAAAATTGGCTTGTTTAGTAGCACCATCGGAAAAAAAGTACCTTTTTTTCATGGAGGGCTTGAAAGAATTAGCAAATAAGGTTGCCTGTCTTGAAGAATCTGTAGAGCGACCTACTTTAACTCCTTCCGTGTCAGAAGGTGTTAATTCAAGCCCATTGCCTCAAATAATGATCCTAGACCCAAACATTTCACAAACCAAGGGAAGAAAGAAGGATGTCAATGCTGCAAAGGGGAAAAACATCGTGCATGGATCAGGTTCTAGTAGATTGAAAAGTGGCCTTGAATTAAGCCTCGAAAAGAAGAAAAGACAATGTAAGTGTTGCTTCAAGTTTGTGCGACACGACAAGCGAAATTGTCCTCTTAATAAAAACCGTACGAAAAACATCATCAGCGAAGGTATCCGATCAAATGAAATTCTGTTATATTTTCTTCATTTTATACATACCTCATCTAACTTTGGCATTTTTTATACATGGCAGCAGCAGCTGAAGAAGAAGATATAACAAATGAAGAAGAAGATATAACAAATGAAGATTAGCATCCGTAAACTTAGTAGGTATCATTAATTTATTTGATAGGATCTTGAGATTTTTCAGTCAAGTAACTATTGCTTTTAATTCTGCCGTAGATGCTAGCTATTTTCAGTTTGAATCTGGATTATTTGACTAATTTGTATAGATTCTGTTGGAAGGTCCTGGCTGATATAAAAGTATTCTTGTTATGCTTCATTTATGGCAATACTTTAATGTGCATGATTCTGCTTCTCCTCAACATGCTGCAGTGTTCAACAACTGCTGTATTTTTTGGTTCCATCTTGTTGTATTTCTGCTGGCAGTTTGAAGGAAGTTGCTGCAGTTTTTTTTGGGTAGACAGGTGCTGTATTTTTTGGTTCCATCTTGCTGTATTTTTGCTGGCAATTTGAAGGCAGTTGCTGACAGTTTTTTTTGGGTAGACAGGTGCTGTATTTTTTGGTTCCATCTTGCTGTATTTTTGCTGGCATTTTGAAGGAAGTTGCTGCAGTTTTGTTTGGTTCCATCTTGCTGTATTTTTGCTGGCAGTTTGAAGAAAGTTGCTGCAAGCTGCTGGACCAGAAATCTTCTGCAAGTTGCTGGACCAGTACATGCTGTAAGTCACTTTCATACAACCACATGCTATTTGGAGTACTCTGATTATTACTTGATACTTCTCTTTACTTGATACTTGGTTTATTACTCTGATTATTGTCACCTATTTAACTTATATAGCTGTACTCAATGATGCAGGTTATGGCTGGTTTGCTTAATATGGCTGGTAAGGCTGATTGGAGGAATTGTCAACTGAGCAAAGATGAGGCTGATAATATTTGATACTTGGTTTATTACTCTTGTTATCTTTGTATATATGGCTCGTAAATCAATCAGTGTAAATTGAGCCGTGGTGCAGCAGGTCATAGAAGGTTTATTACTCTTGTTATCTTTGTTACTCTTGTTATCTTTGTATACTTGGTTTTGCTTCAGCTGGTATTTACTGGTACTGATATACGAGTACCAGTATTTACTGGGGTTCTGTATATCTATTCAATGTGCAATGTCTATTCAAGTTATAATTTGGTGCGTAAAAAACTGTTGTGTGGTGTTCCGGAGGCCAAGGTCCGAACAAATATGACTAGGATATGGTGTTTGGTGGGCGACTTCAATGTCATTTACCACCATGCAAAGAAGAAGGTGGTACAGGACAAATCACCAACAAAGATGGTGAAACACAATAGTTTTATCAAGTTTACAGGGATCTTGCATGGAGGTTGTAAAGCGAGTTTCTTGGATAGGTTCTTGTTTTCGGAGGAATGTTTGAAGTCTTGGCTGGACTGTGTAGTGAAGGGGCTAAAATGTACATCATCATATCATCGTCCTATTTTGGTGGATATTGAAATAACAAACTGGGGACCCAAGACTCTGAAAGTTTTTATTTTTTGATATCATGGATGAGTGGAACATGCCATGTGGAAGGGTATATGGGGCAAGTAATAAAGGTGAAATTTCAAAATCTTAAGGAGAGAATTCGAAAGATGAATCAACGCCAAAATGCTAATCTTGATGATCAAGTTCAGCAGCTGAAGCAAAACCTTTTTCTACAGGACGAAGAAATGACATAGAAGGGCTATCATATTACTCTGGTCATCATTGTCTGATACGGTCAGAGTTGAAGCAGAAGATGAATAATGAAAAAATGACGATGTATCAGTAGTCGAGACATCGTTGGCTAAAGCATGGAGATGCTAATAATTGGTATTTTCACGCTTGTTTATCGAAAAAAAACGAATATATTCATCTTTGAAGGAATTAACAAGCTCATTTGTTAAAACTGAAGATTTCACCAAAGAATAGTGACTGAGGAGGACAATCTCATGTTATGTGCAATTTTTACTAAGAACGAAAATTTGGGACACAATTCGGAGTTGCAACAGTTTGAAGAGGTTGGGGTCGGATGAATTCAATTTATGGTGCATACAGTGTGATTGGGAGTTAATCAAGTTGGGCTTTATCAATTTCTTGAATGAATGTCCCTCAAATGAGTGCTTGACAAGAGGGTTGAATCATACATTCATTGTTCTTATTCTGAAGAAGCTGAATCCAACTCGGGTGGAGGAGTATCGTCCAATCTCTTTAGTAGGGGCAACATATAAAATACTCTCAAAGCTTTTGGTGAATCGATTGAAGAAAGTGATGGATAGGATTATTTCGCCAGTATAGTCTGCTTTTGTAGCATCTCGATTGATCCTTGATTCTATACTGATTGCGAACGAGTTATTGGATTATGCGAAGGGAATGTGACATTCATGCTTCTTGATACAAGTGGATTTTGAAAAGGCATATGCTCCAAAAATTGGGAACTTTTATTTAGTATAATGCAGCAAATGGACTTCTGCCATAAGTGGATTCAATGGATCAAGGAATGGGTGAGTAAAGCAACAACCTCAGTGCTAGTGAATGGTAGCTCTTCCTAAATACTTCAGCTGCAGCGAGGATTGAGACTTGGGGATCCCTTGTCCCCTTTTTTGTTTCTGATTGTGGCTGAAAGCTTTCATTTGATTATGGAGAAGGTCGTGCAGCAAGATTGGTTTATAGTGTGGTTCGCGAAAACTAGTGGTTTTCATATTTCTCATCTCTAATTCGAGGATGGCACGCTCATCTTTAGGGATGGAACTATGGACTGTACTGTCACGATTAAAGGTCTTCAGTTATTTGAAGTGGCCTGAGGATTGAAAGTGAATTTTAGCAAGAGCCATTTGATGGGGGTAAATATAGCGGAGGCGTAGTTGAATGCTTTTGCTGAGGTCCTACATTGCAAAGTTACTCAGCCACCTTTTATGTATTTAGGCCTGCAAGTGGGAACCTTTGTTACACGGTTGGCCTCCTGGACATCGATAATTGAGTTGTTCCATAAGTGATTGAACACATGGGAGGATAACTTCTTGTCATTTGGTGGTCGTCTAAACTTGTTAAAGTCAATTCCTACAAGCCTACCTACACACACACTCTCACTATTTTGGGCATCGAAGGGGATTCTAGCAATTTATTAGATTGCAGCGACAGTTCTTGTGGGGGGTGGGGCGTTTGGAGGGGCGACGCAAGTTAATGTGGGTTGGATGGAAGAAATTTTGTTGAGCTAAGGAGAGGGGTGAATTGGTTCGAGCTTTAGATTCTTTTTTTCTGATAAGCCAAATTTTCATTACTATAAAAGTATTTACAATTTTTTTTTGATAAGCCAAATATTTTATATATGGTAAAACGTATTTACAGAATAACCAAAGAAAACAAAGAAACAATACAATTATGTACAGGCATCACTACTCGCTGGCGATGGGACTATAATGATGAAGTCAGTGTGTGGTTCCTTGATCATGAACTGCACATCCTGCCCTTCCATCATACTTCCAGTATAGCTAAAGTATTTACAAATTTACAATAGTATTGCTCGATCAAAAATTATTTACATTCGAGCAATGCATCCAATAGGTTGGGTTACCCAATACGTAAATGAGTAACCAAAATCGAATTCCCTATCTTTTCCTCTGTTTCTGATCCAGCTCCAACAATGCTCCTGAATCGTTTACAAAATTCCATATATGTTGATTTCTGCATTGTTGAAGTGAGCCTGATTCCTTTTGGTCGTTCATTGCTGACCATGTTGTTTTCCATTTGTCCTTACATACTTCTGATGGTGTCATAAGCAGGAATTGGTAGAAAGTTGGTGGGTTTGGATATCCTCTGTGATATGTAGCCAGCGTTTTACATGTTTTCATAAGGCTATGTTGTGTTTGCATTCATGAAAATGTGTCTCTCATCTCTTGTTCCCTCTTTGCACATTGCACAGTATATCTATTTTTCAGCTCCCACAACACCTCGTCTTTAAAGGTTATGTTTTGTTGGTAATCTATTTTGTATAAAGACGTCAAACAAAGATTGAAACCTTCTTTGGTATATACATGTTCCAGATTTGTTGCAGTCGGTTGACCTCTTCCTCGTTGAAGATATTATGTGCTTATTGCATGAGTCGATCATATGCTTCCTTGAAAGTATATTGGCCATTTGTTCTACTGCTGGACATGGAGTAACCGTTGTGCTTTGAGACATGTGGACAGAGATCTTTAAGGCATAGGGTTAGTTCAACAAGCTCTCTCTTCTCCCTATCGTTTAGCAGTCTCCTCAAGTCCCATTTCGACTCCCACACTCCATCAGTCCAGTTCCCATGCCTTGCTATTGTGCCATCTCTATTGTTATCCAATCTATGTATTCTTCCAAATCTCTCTGCCAATGTGATGTCCCAATCCCATTTATCCCCCCGGAATTTTCTTTGCTCCCCATTACCAACTCTCATTTTCACCTTATCCCTAAACCATGCTCCCTCTAATGTTTTTTTAGGTCCTCCAATACTCTTCATGCCCGAGCTCTCCCTCGCCTTCTATCCCCTCTCTCTTACCTTACTCCGTTATCCCCTCCTAGCTCCCTCATTCCCCTATACAAAGTTTACCTTCTATCATATATTTTAATCTAAGTACCTCTTTCCAAAGCTCCTATTTCCCCGCTAATATCCTACTTTCCCACTTCCCTAACAAGCTTTATTAAAAGCCTCCAGCCTCCTAATCCCTAATCCCTCTATCTATACAGGTAAACAAACTTTATCCCAAGCTATCAAACAATTTGTTTTTGTGTTTTGTCGTGCCCCCCAGAAAAAGGAACGTTGAATGCTTTCTAGTCTATGTATGATGAATCTAGGTGCTAGGAAATATGTAAAGTAGTAAGATGGCATGGCAGACAGTGAAGAGTTTATGAGCACTACTTTACCGCCAACCGAGTGATTGATATTTTCTCATGATCCAAGTGCTTTGGCGAACCTTTCAATGATAGGTTTCCATGTTGAGGTTCTTCTAGGATTTGAGCCTACGGGTAGACTCATATAAGAGAAGGGAATTTTTCCTTGTTGGCAATGTAGGTGCTGTCATTTCTTCGAGTGTGGTGGATGGCATGTTTGTGCCTATCAGATGACTCTTGTCATAATTTATCCTCGTACCTGAGAGCATCTCAAAATTGTGTAGGAGATCTTTGACATTCTCCCAAGTTGCCTTGCCAAAGAACACCATGTCATCAACAAATTTTAAATGGGATAACGTCAGTTTGTTCTTACCTATATCTCTGCTGGTTTGAATAACTGTAGCTCTTCTACCCTTTTGATCATGGCTCATAATCCTTCAGCCACCATGAGAAACAGGAATGGCGAGATAGGGTCTCCTTACCGTAAGCCCCTTTGAGAGAAAAATTCTTGTGTTATGCTGCCATTCACCAAGACTAACGTGGATGCATACTACAAGCACTCTTTAATTCACCATTTCTAGCACTCTAGCAATCCCATTTTTTCCATGATGTCCTCTAGGTATCCCCAAATTACCATGTCAAAGGCTTTCTCAAAATCTATTTTGAATATTAATATATGTCTGCCTTGTGTCTTCATATCATCAATGGATTCATTTGCAATCAAAATACCATTTAATATTTGTCTCTATCCAATGAATGTCATTTGATTTTGTGAGATCAGTTCATTTAGGACCATACTAAGTCTTGCTGCTAGAACTTTGGAGAGAATCTTACATATACTTCCAATTAGTGTGATTGGCATGTAATCTGTGATATGTAGTGGGAAGCTCTTCTTGGGCATCAGCATAATATGAGTTGCATTTCGTCCTTTTGGTATCTTACTGTTTTTGTAGAATTCATGCATCATCTGACATAGGAAAAAATGCTTGATGTGCAAAGTTCAGCCCATCTAGGCCTAGGCATTTCTTACTATCATGGTTTTGAATGTATTGTAGAATATCTTCCTCATTGAAGAGACCTGATATTTGTTGTCTAGATTCTTGTGTCAGAATCTTTAGTTGTATCTCCCCTTATTTAACATTGTAAATCTGTTTTGGAAATGTAGCATCAAACAATCCTTAACTTTTTTTAGCTCATCTTGCCACACTCCCTTGTCCCAAACCCCGTTAATGGTATTTCTTGTTCTATTTTTGTTCACCAAGCTGTGTAAGAAGATTGTGTTAGCATCTCCTTGTTTAATACAGTTCGCTCTTGCCTTCTGATACCATATGCTTTCTTGTTGATGTGTTAGTTCATATAGTTGCCTCAACTCTACTGGTTGGTGTGTAGATACATAACTGCTATCCTCATTCTCCTTAGATTCTTTTAATAAAGCATTGTCAGAGAAGTGGTATTGGTGGGTACTTTCACAACCTGATTCTCTATGAAAAAACGTTCTATAAGCTAAGTATAGTGCCCTTGTTGATTTTGGTGGCCTGCGGGATTGCACGTATCGAATGAGGTCGAGGTGGTGGAAGAGTGTGATCGAGGTGGTTAAGGAAAGAGATTGGTTTGTCTCTGTTATTTGGAATGTGGTGGGCAACGGCTCTACGACCAAGTTCTGACGTGAAGAGTGGTGTGGTAGAAGTTCCTCACATGTGAGGTATCCTCGTTTGTTCATGAAGGCCTTGAATAAGGAAGCGACGGTGGTTGATGTAGGGGTATGGGTTGGAGATGTATGGCGGTGGGTGTGGTGATGGAGATTTATCAGGAATGAGGTGAGCTTGGAAAAACTTGAAAATGAATTATGTCAGTTTTTCCCATGTGCAAGTTTAGCGGATTCTTGCCATTTGCAACTCACGAATTCTTCAACCTATATTGTCCGCTCGGCTTATTGTGCAATTGAAGAAGGTTTTGCAGCACCTTCGGAATGGAATTGGCCCTTTCTTATGTTTTGGGTTAATGGATTCCATTTCAAGTTTCATTATTTTTGTGGAAGTGTTGTAGGGTAGGGTCACTACTCAATTAAATTTATTGCTACATGGAGTGATTGGTGTTGGTTTTTATGTTGTATGTGGTCTTTGTGGGAATGAAGTGAAGGATGAAACTCATCTTTTCTTAACATGTTGCTTTGCTACGCACTTGTGGAGTTGCCTCTATCATACATTCTTGATTCATTTTGTGGAACACTTTGATATGGTTATTTATTTTCAGATTCATATGAGTAAGATCTTGAACTTGGTAGGGTAGAAAATATGAAAGGCTTTTTGGGAGTGCGTTGTTTGATGATTTGGGTTTCCCTTAATGAGATGAGTGAGCTAGAGGAGTGTTGGCAACGAGTTAAGCATACTATCTGGTTGTGACTTCATAGCAAAGGACAACTCGCCAGAGGCGTTACGGCGATGGACTGGTCTAGATCTTTGGCAAAATTGTTGTAACTTTATTTTTTGAGGAGTGGGTGGAGCATGTGTGCCTTAAACAGTCGTCTATGTAGTAATTTTCAGGGCACTACTTTTGCCTGTTTAATGAAAAATTTAACTTATCAAAAAAAATGGTTGGACGTTGGAGAATGCAGGTTTTTCAGTTAGACCAATCCACTATTGCATAAGATTCCAGACACGAACACTGAAGCAACACACCATGAAAACATGTTGCTCTTTCCTCCTAGTTACCTTTGCAAAATGCGCATACCATGGGGTGATTGTGGTTGATAATATCCTTAATCTATAGTTTTTTCTTGGTTGGGAAGCGCATTTATAACAATCTCCAAGCGAAGATAGATGCCTTTTTTGGCATATACTTGGACCAAACCTCCCTTAAGCACCATGATTGTTCATCCGGGTAAGGCTGGACATTGCTTATTGGGATGTTTTTTTTCGTGTAAAGCATCATTTAGAACCTAGTATGATCTAAAGTTGAAGATTTTCATCATGAACAACCAAGCTTGGCTTGAATCCAACTTGGTTAATGCATTTTAGAAGATCATGTTGCTTTTTATTTCTTTTTTTTAATTGAGTTTACAGTACATCGTACATCACATATATATAGCTACAAACTTTACTTATGGATAAGACTTAACAATTGTTACTTGGCTTTTGAGATACTAAAGAGGCACCTTCTTGGTGAGGGAAGACCCGTTGAATTTGTGGTGTTAGGGACATTAGTGTCATAGGTGATACAGGTGCTAGAGAGGCAAGGTTGTGTCTACATGGGCTTGGACTGGCCTGTGGGCTACATGGCCCAACAAAAGGTTACATATTTGGCATGTCAAAATTCATCCCGAATTCAATTTGAACATATGCACTTGGAGGATTTTTATTGGAGGAAGCCAAATTTTGTATTAAAGAAACTAAAATAATTACAGATTTTTGTTTACATAGAAACCTTACTTCGTCTACAATAAATATTTGGAGTGTGACAAGATGTTTCCGTTCAAACTTCATGAGATCTATGATGAAAACAGATTGACCTTTTAAATTGAATTATTCGGACTGATAAATTATCAAACTTTCCACTTCCTGCTGTCCTCCTATATATTCCCAATTTCAAAATTGTTCCTAAAATGCTTGTGCTTGGATAGGATAGGACATTACCTAGTGTGAGTGAAACCAACAGTATTGGAAAAATGATAGAAGAGTTGACAAATGAAATGCCTACTCAATGAATCAATCGTACGGAGAAATGCAGGTACAACAACTTCAACAAAAGAGGAATAATTTTGCATTTCTTTATCTAAAAGGGGCACATGAATATGAGAAAAGGGTTTTTTTGCAATCTTTTAAACTAAGGGCCAACTTCGTTTTCATGGTTTTGCCTTGAAAACTTTTGTCCACATGGAATTTTGTGGGCTATATTTGTACACTCAAGATTATGAGAGAAATTTAAATTATTTCATAAGAAGATCAGAAAACCTAAAAATTATGTGTAATGAATCCCGTTAGTTGTGAGATCGACTACTATGGAATAGTACACATGTAGCAATATTCGTACGATCTATGCTAAGTATTGCCCATGAGCGATTTAACTTTCTCGTTTTTTAGCTTTTGGTTATGCTTGAAATCCCATTTCTCGTATTGCCTTGGATTTTTCACGTCTCATGATATTATGTCCATATATGACATGACGTCTTAGTCTGAATATCTTCAAAAATTGTATCTCCCTTCCTCCCCCCTTTAAGAAACAAGGTTGATTATTAAAAACGTATGAAGCCGTATGAAAACTTGAAGAGATTGTCGAGAGAAGATGCAATTTTAAGAGATCTTCAATGATCTTTCCCCTTGTGTATTGTATTGATTTATAGACACTATTATGTTACAATTGGTAGGTGAGTAATTACAAACAATTTACTAAATATAATTCTAATCAAATCTCCTCAGGTGTAAGCTCCCAGAAATCTAGTTGTTGCTTTTTCTCTTCATCTTTATCTTTAGCAACATTGTTAACAACCGCCCTCAAGCGAATAGGTGGCAGAGCCAACATGAGCTTGGTAAGAAGAAACTGGAAACGAGCTGTACCGAGGCCTTTAGTGAAAATATATGCTACCTGGTCATAAATACTGAGATGTCGAATGATCATATCTTTGTTTGACACTTTTTCACGAATAAAGTGATAATCCAGCTCGATGTGTTTAGTCCTAACATGAAACATTGGATTAGAAGCAAGAGTTAGAACACCAATATTATCACACCATAGAGTAGGACAATCACCCAATGAAATTTGTAGATCTCGAAATAACATCCGAATCCAGTATAGTTCAGTGGTGGTATAGCCATGGCTCGATACTCAGCTTCGGTACTTGAACGTGAGATAACAAATTGATTTTTAGTCGACCAAGAGATAAGACAAGAACCCAAGAATATTCGAAAACCAGTTGTGGATTGCCGGTCAACAGGATCACCAGCCCAATCAGAATCACAAAATGCTTGAAGTTGTAATGAACCTTTAGTGTACCATAGTCCAAGATCAGGAGTGCCTTTTAAGTAACGTGTCCCCGCAGACATACCAAGGATTCTGCGGGGACACGAAGCCAAGGGGTGTTCCATGTAAACAGTCTCATAAAGATCACCATTGATAACAGCATTTGACAGATCAAGCTGTCGAATCTGCCCGTCAAAATAAACAGCAATAGCAAGAAAAACGCAAAGAGTAGCCATTTTCACTACAGGTCTAAAAGTCTCAGTAAAATAAAGCCCATATTTCTGTTCAAAACCATGAGCAATAAGCGAGCCTTATATCGATCAATAGAGCCATCTGATATTTGTTTAATTTTATACACCCATTGACACCGAATAACATGATGCTCAGGCGGTCGCGGGCATAAGGACCAGGTATGATTTGTTACCAATGCATCATACTCCTCCTTCATAGCAGCTTGTCATTCTGGGGAAAGGGCTGCCTGTAGGTAAGTGGTAGGCTCACAAGGAATCTGAACACAAACCAGAGCACGAAGAGGATGTCAAGTAGCGTAGTAAAGATGATAGTCCAGAAATGCTTTAGGACGGGATGACCCAGTTCGAGATATGGTTTGGATGCTTGTGGATGGTAAGGAGACTGGTAGATCGGTCTGTGGAGCTGTGAAGGGTACAATATCAGTATCACCTGGTATAAAGTGAGATGGTGAATTAGATGAGGATAATTGTTGGAGTGATATGGATGGTGATGGTGATGCCAAGTCAGGTCCAGGTGAAAGGAATGTTGGGACAGTAGGCAAAAGGATGGCTTACACTGGGGTACCTGTGGTAAAACATGGACCAATATATGCAGGAGTAAAAGGACTTAAAAGGGAGAAGTTGTACCTGAGGTATCTGGGGCAGGCACAGCTGAAGTGCCAGTTCGACTGTTATGATCCAAGCCAGCCGGAAACTTAGTTTCATCAAATATAACATGCTAAGAGGGAGATGTAGTCTGAGAAATGGGATCATAGCACTTATACCCGGAATGTTGAGAACTGTACCCAAGAAATATGCACATAGAGCTCCTAAACATGAGTTTATGAGTATTATAAGGGCAAAAAAGGGGATAGCAAGCAAAACCAAATGACCTAAAAGTCGAATAATCAGGTTTAGTTTTGAACAGTTTCTCAAATGGACTCATGTGATCCAATACAGTAGTGAGAAGACGGTTAATAATAAACACAGCAGTGGATACGTCCTCTACTCAAAAGGTTGTGGAAAGATGTGATTGAGCCAATAGGGACAATCCCATTTCTACAATATGACGATGCTTCCTCTCGGTAAGACCGTTTTGTTGTTGAGTATGTGGATAGGAGAGTCGATGAAATATCCCTGACGAGAAAGACTTTAAATTGGTTAGAGAAAAATTCCCCACCTCCATCTGTTTGAAATGATTTAATCTTACCCGAGAATTGATTTTCAAAAAGAGATTTTAATGTAAGAAATGTTTCAAACACATCAGATTTGGATTTTAGTGGATACAACCATGTGAACCTCGTAAAATCATCAATGAAGATAACATAATAATGAAAGCCTTTGCTTGAATAAACAGAAGTAGACCATACATTAAAATGAATGAGTTCTAATGGATGTGTACTGACATGACTAGAAGACTCAAAAGGAAGTTGTTTACGTTTGCCAAGTTGACACGGTTCACATACAAACTCAAGGGAACGACCAGAACATAAGATATCAGATTGACTAATAAGACGATGAACAATAATAGGGGAAATATGTCCTAGGCGTGAATGCCAAACTGAAAAAGTAGGTTGTGTACCAACATGGGCAACCAAAGCATGTTTAATTGTCTGAGTACTGGTTCCAAGCTTGATTGGAAACATCCCGCCTTTACTGGGCCCCTTCAGAAATGTCTGCCCCGTCTTATTGTCCTTAATAAAATAACCAAATTTAATAAGAATGAAATAACAGTGATTATCTACGCAAAATTGATAAGTGGAGAGTAAATTAGCAGCTGCATTAGGACAGTGAAGAACACGGGGCATTTTAAGGGGACGAGTGGATGAACGAAATGAGAGGGATCCAGTGTTCAAAATCTGCAAACCTGAACCATTACTAACAGCCACAGAGTCAGACCCAGAATAGGGTTGTTGCTGCACAAGATGAGAAGAATCATTAGTAATATGATGATTAGCCTCGCTGTCAACAAACCACACACTATGATCAATATCCGAGTTCGTTTGAGCAGCCATAGGAGCAAGTTGAGAAGGTGGATGGCGGCCCTGATAAGCAAAATTCATGCGTTGATAGAAATCCAATGCAGTATGAAAAGGCCTATCACATATCTGACACTGTACTGGATCATCAGAAGGGCGGGAATCAGTAGATAAATCTTGTGGATCATAATTATACCAACCCGTCAGCCAAGGCCGATTGGACTGCCTGCCTCGTCCTCAGCCCAATCGGTGGTGATCTATCCAATTCGGCCCAGCTACTCGATTCCCAGAATTTGGACCACATCCTTGATTGAAGTATTGTGGCCCACGACCACCAGACAGTGGGCTGCCATTATGACGGAAATTAGGCCCACGTGAAACATTCGGCCCATGGGACAATTGAGGACTTCCTATTTTTGGCGAAGCAATTGCAGGATTTCTCGAGAAGAAAGCCGCAGGTTCAGCAGCACCCATCGAGATCTTTCCAGAATAAGATTGCAACGCCTTTTCAAACCATTCAAACTCCATGTTCTTCCCATCTGTCATCAAATTAATCTGAGCGACGAACATATCAAACTGCGAATTCAACCCCCAGCAACATAAGAGATGAGTTCGTCATCCAAAATTTCTGAAACCGTTGCACGAAGCTCCGCAGCAATTTTCTTTGCTAAATCGATGTACTCAACGCAGGTTTAGTCCCTTGGGATAGTGTCTGGAGTCTTCTTCGCAAGTTGAAAATCTCAGTCTTAGATTTGCCACCAAATTTGATCAGCAAGTACTCCAGACTTCGGCAAATTTGCGGAGGTGGAATACTTGATGAAGAACTCTTTTTGTAAGGGTGGAATTTATCCAAGACAAGCAATACTGATCACGTTTGTACCAGTTGATGTAATCCGGATTGGATTTCTGACCAACTCCAGCAGATGCAGTAGCAGCAGGATCACCAAGAAATTCTGCGGGACTAGGTTCTGAGCCATCAACTACATTCATCAAGTTGTTTCTACGGAGGATGGGGCATATCTGAGAAGCCCATATGAAAGTTTCCGCTATCACACTTTGTGATAATGACAGGAGGGAGACTCAGGCCAGTGAAAGTTAAAGTGGCCATAGATGTAATTCAGAAGAAAAACCAGATAGAACTCACCGAAAACAGGCAGATGTAATCTGTTTTTGAAGAAAAACAGAGTCCTCTATTCGTCCTAAACAGAACAGGACTTGTAAAACCGTATCACCTCAAAACAGTTGCTTGTTACGACGAGATCAAGTGGCCAAATTCCCAAGTATCAACAATTTGGAGATCGGGATGCATCAACGAGCACAATCAGCAAAACCAGGAACAAAGTATATTGGATCTGTAACAGGCGCGAGCCAAGTGCTCTGATACCATGAAAAACTTATGAAACCATATGAAAACTTGAAGAGATTGCCGAGCGAAGATGCAATTTTGGAGATCTTCAATGATCTTTCCCCTTGTGTATTGTATTGATTTGAGTAATTACGAACAATTTACTAAATATAATTCTAATCAAATCTCCTCCGGTGTAAGCTCCCCGAAATCTAGTTGTTGCTTTTTCTCTTCATCTTTATCTTTAGTAACATTGTTAACAGATTCAAGGACACTTGGGTAGACAAATTAAGGAGCTTCCTTCAATCCAATCCGAGGCAGTTTTGAGGGCTGACAATTCAGCTGCTGACTCGTTGGTTGTAAAGTCATCGCTTTTAACAATGTCAGGCTGTGAGGTTATACGAAGAAATAAGGCTGATAAAACTCGGAAGTGCTATAGCGCACGAACCAAATTCATGCGCTAGCGCACGAATTTGGTTCGTCCAATAATGAATGGACACGTGTTCCAAATTAAATTGGAATTTTTCGCACGAATTGCTTTAGGGTCACCCAAAACCAATTCCAATTCCAATTCCCGCTTCTCCAACACTACTGTACACGCGGCCTAGAGAGAGCGGAGAGAGTAAAGCCTAGCGAAATAAGCAGCAGATAGAAGAAGAAAATGGCGAGTTGGTACGCCGTCACGAGAAGCTTTCATATGTCGGCAGTCGACGTCGGAAAGCTGTTGTGTCGGGTGCCAGTTGCGGTTGGCATAGGATGCATATCATTGGCCGGCGCTAACCTCCGCCGCTCAGCTCGATCACCGACCTTCGCGTCTTTGGGAATTTCCACCGCTGCTGGCTCCGGTCAGTGGCTCCTACCCCGACAGCTGAGTGTAGAGGAACAAACTGAGCAGGTATACTTTTCAGCTGAGCTTCATCAATTTTCTGTTGTCCTATAATGTCTTTCGGGTGTCTTAAGAAAATTTAGTTTAGATGAGATATAAATTATCTGAATATGTGAATTGTTTTGGTGAACTTTTAGCACTGGCTTTCAATTTTTAGATCCTCGGAATGGGAAATTTTCGCACACGATTGACGTAAATAGTCCTGGTTGTGCTTCGTTTGCTGTTAAACTCTTTGGCTCCACGAGTGAACTTTCAGGATAATATTGCTAAAAGGGGGTGCAGTTTTACGTTTTTTGCCATGGTTAAGCAAGACCCTTCTTTATACTTGCAGATCTTGGCTTATAAACATGGTGGAGTTGTAACCGGAAATTTCCTATGCAAATTGTGGATATGCTGAGTATCCTATAAGCAGATTTACAAGCTTGCTAATGCTTTGAATGTAGTTTCTTAGTTGCTGAAAATGTACTTGTTTATCAGTGAGGTATTCTATGTATTCCCAAGCAGCTGACAACTTATTGAGGCTTATCTACTCACCTAATCCTTGTCTAGGTGCTCAAGAACATGGGTGAAATACTTAAAGCTAGTGGTGCCAGCTATACCTCAGTCATCAAGACAATAGTCTTGTCTGTGCTTTTGGTTTTTCCTTGACACACAAAAATACATGCGTTTACACAGGATTTCCCGTTCTGTATTTTCGCTTAAACAAGTTTGCTCAATTAACGTCATTATTTTCCCTTAATAGGTTGGCTAACCTGAAAGACTTCAAGAAAGTCAATGAGATTTATGCTAAATGTGAGTTTTTGAAACCGATGCCAATGTTATACTTAAGATTTAAGAATACGTATAGTATAGCACATGAGTGTATTACATGTCAGCAACCTGGCACTCTATTATACTGCCTTCTTCAAAATTGTGTGGTATCTATTACACTTGAAATGCAGATGTTGAAAGCAGTATCCAAGTTCTTCTACTCTAATCTTGCTCGTTCTTTCGCTAATTCTTTGAACTCATTAGTTATTCCAAGAAAATGCACCTTATACACCACATTGGCTGAACTGTCTTGCAGATTTTCCGGCACCTGCCCCAGCTCGTTTAACATACCAGGTAGCGGCATTGCCAATGGATGCCAGGATTGAGATCGAATGCATAGCCGTTCTTCCCCAATAGCTCCTCCTCGTCATGCTGGAAAGAAATAACTTGCTTTAGGGTTTAGCTTAAGAAGCCAAAAATAAGGTCCTCCACACCCTCAGGGATGACTCCTCTTCTTATGAATTTTTATGCATTCTATTAGCCAGTTACATTGTGACTGTACTACTATTAGTTACTACAGGGTGATTAGAGATCGAGACAATGCATGGAAATTTATTCCTTTCAGTGTTGGCATTAGCTTCTTGGCTTCAATACCAAAGCAAGGGAGCGTTTTGTAACAGCTAGATGCCCATGACGGTGGCTGTAGCGAGCGGCTAACGTCATCAACATTAGACACCCCACGTAATAGCTCGTTGCAAAACGGTATTTGATTCAAAACAAGTAATTTGTTATTTCAGAAGTTACCATTTTGTTTTTTTAATTTTAATTTGTTAAATAAAACTGTTCAACCGTTTTTGTAAACACATCATATAGTTTCTAATAAGTTGTTTTCATCTTATTATCTCCTTATTATATTTCAATACTTATTAAAATGGTTTTGGTTTTGGTTTTGGTTTTGGTTTGTCACAACAAATCTTTCAAACGATGGCAGATATAGATTCAAATTTTGTGATAGAAGAGTTATTATTGATAATTCTTTTAGCTTGGTACTATTAATGAATTAGAGCAAAATGGCTCTATTAAATTACAGTGATTCTATTTAGTGAAGTTATTGAAATTCATTACATTAAATGACGCAATGTATATTGGAACCCAACAAAAATAAGCTCTTTGTATACTTACAAGGATAAAGTCGCATACATCTAACTCTCCAACCCCCAATTTAGTTAAAAATGTACTGAGTACGATATTACTTTTGCTGAGTAGGGAACCGTAGGGAATCAGTCATTTAATGACGGTCCAAAGCGAAGATACAGTGTATCCATGTCCTTTATCTGTATCTAGAACTTACAAACATTTTTTCGGATGCAAATCAATACATAGTGCATAGTAACTCAGAATAGCGCTATATTCTGCACCGATTTGATAAACTCCTGCTGCAACAGATTAACTCTCCTCTCTCTACGTTTGAGCCAGTCAATTTTCTCAGATGATGTTCTAACCAAGATCCACTACTTTGTTCCACAAAGTCTGAACGACATGGAGACGGAATATATCTTCTCAGGCTCTCCAGAAGTTGTAGGAACTAGATCTTCTGCTTCAAA
>JAOWBN010177491.1:0-30050 GCA_028565015.1 Pinguicula moranensis
ACAATTACAGAGAACCTATATTTATATCTCTACCTCGCGACTCTTTTCTGGTTTATAAGCACGACTGCCACTACTAATCGTGGCGACAAGAAGGGAAAACAACTAAAGAAATAACAACTGACTCTGACAAAAAACAGGGGAAAACGTGGGTATTAAAATAAATAACTTAAAGCACTAAAAACTTGGGTTGTTGTCATTCTTTGACAATTTCTTTCGTGAGCCTCTTTGTTTATTCGTTACATTGCCCGTGGGATTTTGAAATCCTTGCCCACAAGGATGGTGTTCGCCGAAATTCTGGTTGATAAAAGAGGCATCTTCCCACGTTGCTTGTGATGGAGATGAACCCGACCAGTGTATCAGGAGTTGCTGAATGGGGCCTTGGGTTGTGTGGGCACTGCGGGAATCAAGGATGGCGACTGGAAATATGTGAAATTCACCATTTGTCTGGAGAAGTGGCAGCTCTATGATGCTTAGTTCTCTGCTTTTCAGTTTTTCTTTGAGCAAGCAGACGTGAAAAACGGGGTGAATTTTTTATCCTTCTGGTAATTCAAGGCGATATGCAACAGGTCCTATCCGTTCCAAGATCTTGTATGGCCCATAAAAACGAGGCGATATTTTCATATGCTTGCGGAATTGGACAGAATGCTGTCGGTAGGGATGGAGCTTGAGAAAAACGAGATCACCTTCCTTGAATTGTCGCTCTACTCGATGTTTATCTGCAGCTAGTTTCATACGATCTTGCGCTGCGGATAAATTGGAACGAAGCAAGCGTTGTAAGCTGTCCCGCTGAAGTAATAATTCAGATGCAGATCCCTGGGGATGGGTGTGCACCGGGGGCAACGGGAGGTGCCGTGCATCAGTACCGTAGAGAGCCTTGTATGGAGACATTTTAAGACTCGAATGGTATGAAGAATTGTACCAAAACTCAGCTAAGGGTAACCATCTATGCCAGGAGTGTGGCTTGAGACTACACGAGCATCGGAGGTAAGTTTCGAGGCATCGATTCACTCTTTCTGTCTGCCCATCTGTCTGTGGGTGGTAGGATGAGCTCATCTGAACGCCAGCTAACTGCATGAGTTCTGACCAGAATTTGCTAAGAAAGATCTTGTCTCTGTCTGATATGATTTGATCAGGTAAACCATGGAGACGGTAAATGTGGTCCGGGAAAAGTTTGGCAACTGATTCAGCCGAGTATGGATGGGCAAGGGCTAGGAAGTGGGTGAATTTTGTATACCTGTCAACTACCACCATGATGATACTTTTTCCGTCTGATTTAGGCAAGCCTTCAATAAAGTCGATGCTTATGCTGCTCCACTGTTTTTGAGGTATGTCAAGTGGTTGGAGTAGGCCGGCCTGGGAGGTAGTATCGGGCTTGTTACGGACACAGGTTTCACAGCTTTGGACCCATGTTTCTATGTCCTGTTTCATGTGTGGCCAGAAAAAATACATGTGGATTTTATTCAATGTAACCAAGATACCTGAGTGACCACCTATTGGAGAGTCATGGAACTGGGTCATGATGTTCCTGCGCAGCTCATTACTTGCTCCAATACAAATTCTGCCTTTATGTCTGATCAAGCCACCGTGCAGTTGATATTGTGGAAATGTGGAAGGATCTATTGTTTTTGCTTGCAGAACTTCAGTCATATGAGCATCCTTGGCATAGCTGAGTATAATTTATTCCACCCACTGAGCTTGTGGAGTGGATACAGCATGAATATGAGGGCCAAATCTAGACAAGGCATCAGCAGCTCGATTCTCCTTGCCCGGTTTGTAAAGTACAGTATATGAATAGCCAAGCAATTTAGCAACCAATTTCTGCTGAACCATGGTATGAAACCTCTGTTCTAAGATGTGCTTCAAGGCTTGTTGGTCAGTTTTGATAACAAATGTGCGTCCTTGAAGGTAACCTGTCCATTTCTTAACTGCCAAGACAATCGCAAGGAATTCTTTTTCATAGGTGGATAGGTGCCGGTGCTTGGGACCAAGGCCGTAGCTGAAGTAAGCAATAGGATTGCCATGTTGAGTAAGCACGGTGCCCACCCCCTTGTCACTGGCGTCAGCCTCAATAGTAAAGGTATGATTGAAATCTGGGAGACATAAAACTGGGGCACTCATCATAGTAGACTTGAGCAGTTGAAAGGACTGTTCTGCCTCTGCATTCCAGTCAAAACAATCTTTTTTGAGAAGTTGTGTAAGTGGCCTGCTAATGCTTCCATAGTTTCTGATAAATTTTCTGTAATATCCGGTGAGGCCTAAGAATCCTCTTAAGGATTTCAGGTTGCGTGGAGGAGGCTAGTTAACCATTGCACCAATTTTTTCAGGATCCGTAGAAACCCCATTCTTGGAGATTACATGACCAAGGTAACCAATGTTGCGACGGCCAAAAACACACTTAGATTGTTTTGCGTACAGTTTGTGGGCTCTCATTACCTCCATGACCAGATGGAGATGTTGGAGATGGTCAGGACAATTCTTACTGTAAATCAGTATATCATCGAAGAACACTAAGACAAATCGTCTAAGAAATGTGGCAAATACCCGATTCATCAGGCTCTGAAAGGTGGCTGGTGCATTGCACAAGCCAAATGGCATGACAAGAAACTCAAACTAACCGTGGTGGGTTACAAAGCTAGTCAGAGGAGTGGCCTTTGCATCCATTTGGATCTGAAAGTACCCAGATCGGAGGTCCAACTTGCTGAAAATTTCTGCTCCATGAAGCTCGTCTAACAGCTCATCTATCACAGGGATTGGAAATTTAGACTTGATGGTGAGAGTACCTGTAATCCACGCACATCCTCCACCCTCCATCTTTCTTTTTGACAAGCAAAACAGGAGACGCAAAAGGCGAGTGGCTTCTAGTTATCAGCCCGGTATGCAATAGTTCAGAAACAATCTTCTCTAGCTCATCTTTTTGATAATGCGGTGTTCTGTAGGGAACTTGTTTCTTTGGAATTGCTCCCGGGATCAGTGAAATGTGATGTTCCACTCCTCTCAATGGGGGTAAATTTGTGGGTTCCTGAAAAATATCAGCATAGTCATGTAGGATATTCTGCAACAAGTCAGCAAATTCCTGATTATCCTCTTGACTTATTTCTTCAATTCTGGTAAAGGTTTCTGATGAGTTCAGGTGAATGCTGGAGCAAGATATTTCGTTGTTGTGGGTATCTAACAGGTCCAACTGAAGTGAGTTATTGTCAGCCTCCTGCTCCAGACAATAGATCCGGCCAATCACAGCTGCAGAACCACTTTTTATGAGCTTGGCCATACCCTCTACTGATATATACTTTAATTCCTCTGCATTCTTCACAGCTTGGAGTGGTATGGTCCGGTTATCACGGTGCAGAGTTACTGTTATTGTCTCATAGTTGTAAAGGACTGGACCATATGTTTTCAGCCAATCTCCACCTATAATCAGGTTATATCCATGTAAGGAAAATGTTCGAGGGGAACAAGTGAAATGTTCACCTTGTACTGTCCACTGGAAGTTTCTGCATATTGAGTCACTTGAATTGCGAACTCCATCGGCCACTTCAACCATCATAGGGGTGACAGCTTCGAGGGGACAGTTAAGTCTGGTAGCAAATTTATGATCCAAAAAACAGTGGGAGCTTCCACCATCAATGAGGATTTGAAGGGGTTCACTTTTATGGAAGCCTCTGATCCTGTATGTAGTGAAAGATGTATTACCACAGAGGGAGTGTAATGAAAGTGTACCGTTAGCAGTTGGTTCTTCCTCAAGTAGTTCTTCTGCTGCAGCTTCTTCATCATGAATAGAAGAGTCCCCCACATCACCTTGCAGAGAGTAAAGTTTAGAGGTACATTTATGGCCAGGCACAAATGGTGAGCCACATTTGAAACATAATTTTTTTATTATCGATCCTATCCTTTATCTCGGCTTCAGAAAGGAACTTTCGTCTCAACGGGGATGGAGCAGGATTACCCTTGTTCATCACAACTTGTGATGGTCTGGAAGGGGATCTAGAAGTAAATTTGACAAATGCTTCTGTAGTGACAGTGTCGATCATGGATAACATTGTAATCTCCTGATTCTTGGCTATGGAGATTGCTTAAAGTAGAGATGTAGGATGATGGGATCTCATGGCTGAGTTGAGTGCAGGAAGTAAACAACCGATAAATTTATCCACGAAAAAAGTTTCACTATAGTCCGACCTGAGTATCAAGACAGTGTTCACTAATGCATCAAACTGTCTCATGAGGTCATGTAGGGATTCGTGGTTACCTTGTTTGAGACACATGAATTCTTCTAGGATATTATTTGGATTGCCTCTGTCAAACCTTACCAACAAAGCTTGTATAAAGATATACCAGTCTGTAGTTTTGTGGTGAGGCAAACTCTGGAACCAAGAATCTGCGTCTCCTTCGAAGTGAACCTTTGCAAATTCCACCCTCTCCCGATAACTGATAGCAATGTAAATGTTGAAGAATCCAAATGCGTGCTCAATCCAAGAGCGTGGGCTGTGGCCATCAAATTAAGGAAAATCCATGAACGGTATCTTTGCTCGGCGTCCTCGTTCAAAATCACATCTTCTTGGATCTTCTTGTTCAAACAGGACATTGTGTGACATGTGGGCGGTTGGAGTACCAGCCATATGTGCTCGATTTCCCGGATAACTTGTTGAATTGAACAGTGGAGGACCTGGGACTGAATTGGAAATTTCTGCTCTGGCCAGTTTCTCATTTAACACCTGGACTTGTTGATGAAGACTTTGAGTTTGCAGATGCAACGTCTGCTCGGTCCTGGTTACGTGATTTCGCAGTTCATCATAATGGTCAGAGGTCTATCGAATTTCAGCAAAAATCATTTCCAGCATCTTTTCCTGGGTGCCATCCTGCAAATTGGAAATGGGAATCGGATCGGTATTGATTGGGTATTTTCCAAAAGTGGTACCTATAGGTTCACTCTGGTTTTCTGGTGGAATATCGAACAGGGGAATATGAGTGTGAGAATCGGGCAACAGGTGGCGGTTGCGAGTCATAGTTGGATGGAAGCATGAGTATTTGTGGAATGCGTTTCGCTCTGATACCAATTGTAGCGAACAGAGTTGCTACAAGATCTGATGAAGGATGAAGATGGGGAATTGAGAGATAGAATTGAGATAGAAGGAGATATTTGGAGGAATCAAGATATATCATTCACTGCATGCTCATCAATTACAGAGAACCTATATTTATATCTCTACCTCACGACTCTTTTCTAGTTTATAGACACGAATGCCACTACTAAATCATGGCGACAGGAAGGAAAAACAGTTACAGATAATTGAAGAAATAGCAACTGACTCCGACTAAAACAAAGGGGAAAACGTGGGTATTAAAACAATAACTTAAAGCACTAAAAACGTGGGTTGTTGCCATCCTTTGACAATTTCTTTTGTGGGCCCCTTTGTTTCTTCTTTCCCTAATGGATAGTTGTGCCGACACTTTGTCTGTTCGTTACAATAACCCACTCGCCAGGATGCGTGAGATTGCACGAAGGCTATGCATTATTCCGTCGAAGATTCTACATTTATTGTAATCTTTAGGCCCATGAGTGACGAAGAGAAGTAAAAACTCTTTATATACCATCTTTCCTTAGTTTATTTATATAGAGAGAGGAAATGATAAAAATTTAAAAAGTCATAAATGTTGAAATAGTCATAATTATTATATATTTATAATATTTCTTCTTGATGAATTGAATTTTCAAGCATACACACTTTTGTAACCTATTTGAGAGGAGATGTTCCATAGTCCTCTCATTAAATTCTTATGGATTCAAAAGTTTTGTCAAAATTAGCTCGTTAAAACCTTACTTAAGAAAAATCCTAATCGAAAGAAAAAGAGTACAATTGTGCATTGTTTCTCCCCTCAAATGTATGTTTCAAACATCTTTGGGACGTCTCATACTAATACTAGATACAATTTATTGAAATACAGTTGTAGTTAGCGACTTCATAAATAAATCTGCTAAATCATCACTTGATCTGGTCTATTTGATGTCGATTTTTCCATTGGTTTGCAATTCATGTGTAGAAGAACTTCAACAATATATGCTTTGTCCTGTCACTTTTGATGTATCCTCCTTTGAGTTGAGCGATGCAAGTAGCATTGTCTTCATTTAATATTGTCAGTGTGTCTGAAATTTGGGATAGATCACATGTTATGAAGATATGTTGGATGATAGTCTTCAACCATATGCATTCTCTGCTAACTTCATGTATTGCAATAATCTCTAAGTGGCTGGATGATGTGGCCGTCATTGTCTACTTGATAAATCTCCATGAAATCGCGTTACCATCATAATGTATCTTGTCTGAGATCATCCCTTATGTTAGTAAGAAAAATAACTTGTATATGCATATCCAATTAATTGTGATTCTATAACACGATTATAAAATAATTCCAAATTTGGGGTGCCACTTAAATAGGGAGAATGTGCTTGATACCATTACAATATCTTCGAGTCGGAGTAGCACTATATCTTGTAAGGATATTGACTACAAAAGCTATGTTTAGTCTCATACAATTTGCAAGATACATTAGTTCACTTATGGCATTGAAATATGGTGCTTCATGATCAAATATCTCTTCATTGTATTGAATAGGATGGAATGGATCTTTCTTTGGGTCTAGTGACATTACGACCATGGGTGTAGATAAGGGATGTCCATGTTCCATGTGAAAGTTCTTCATGACTTTCTTTGTATATGTTGTTTGATGCACAAATATTCATTTTGAGACATACGTAGTCCAAGACAAAATCTTTCATCTCAAATTCATCTTTGAGATGTGTTGCAGTTTGGTTGAGCTCTTCTGGAGTCCTAATAAGATTTAAGTCATCGACATAGACTGCAACTATAGCAAAACTATATATATATATATTTATAAATATATATGGTCAAATTACATCATTTGTATATCCTTATTTTATAATGTATTCACTCAATCGATTATACCACATCCAACCGGATAATTTTAATCCGTATAATATTTTTTGGAGTTTAATGGAGTAGATATTCTTCTGTTTGCTGCATAAATCTTAAATCCTTCTGGGATTTTCATATAAATTTCTTTATCGAGTGGTCCATACAAATATGCTGTAACAACAATCATTAATCACATCTTCAACTTCTCAGATGATGCTAAACTAATCGAAAATCGAAATTTAATTGCATCCATGACCAGTATGTCTCCTCATAATCAATCCAGGTTTTTTGGGAGAAGCCTTTTGCAACAAGGCGTGCTTTGTAACGCTCAATTTTATTATGCTCATTTCTTTTTCAAATAAATACCCATTTGTATCCAGCATGCTTAATACCATTAGGTGTTTGAATAATGGGTCCAAAGACCTTGCATTTTTCGAGCGAGCTCAACTCTGATTCTATTGCTTCTTTTCACTTTGGTCAATCATCTTGAAGTCGACATTCTTCTACGGAGTGTGGTTCTATTTCATCTTCATATTTGATGATATTTAAAGCAATTTTATACGCAAAAATATCGTCGGCCATAATTTTCTTTATATCCAAGACTTCTCCTGATAATACATAGTTAATTGAGATCTCAGTGTTATCAGGTACCTGATCATCTTCACTAGGTTCCTCATTTGGAGCTTCTTTTCATGAAAGGGAATTTCAGAAGAGTCATTGGATATCAAGTTTATCTGGAAATGGTCATCATTATGATTTACATTTTCTAGTGGAATTATTTTATTCCGGGGAACTTTATCCTTGGCACCAATAGATCTACCACCCTTCATGCGTTATGTAGATTCATTTGTCGATTTTGTTGGTATCTTGTCCTTTTGGGACGTCAATACTTATAGGAGCATTGACAGCTGGTACAAAAGATTTTACAACCAATTGGTTGTCTATGAATGCATCCGGTAATTGATTTGTAATATTCTGCAAATGAATTATCCTTTTAACTTCTAGTTGACATTCATTTGATCGCTGATCAAGAAGGATTCTTGATTATGCCATATTATGTCCCTTTGTGCTTCTGGCACATGTTTAGCTCCCCCTAATGGTGGGAAGACAAACTCATCAAAATGACAATCGTCAAAACGTGCCGAAAAGACATCATCAGTCAGAGCTTCTAAATATCTTAGAATTGAAGGTGACTCAAAACAAATAGAAACTCTCAACCTACTTTGAGGACCCATCTTGATCCTTTGCGTTGGTGTAATGGGTATTTAAACCGCACAACCAAAAATTCGCAGGAATGATATGTTTGGAACTCTGCCCGATACAAGCTAATAAGGGTGAGTAAGGATCAAAAGCACTGGGTCTATATTTAACTAGCGATGCAACATATATGATAGCATATCCCCATGCCGAAATTAGCAATTTAGACCTCATAAGTAAGGGTCTAGCAATTAGTATGCGTTTAATGAATGATTCAATATCTATGCCTATGGACATACAATAAGCATTAAATGCTTTAGATGTGAACTCTGCAACATTATCTAATCTTATTTTCTTGATGGGATGATCTGAAAAATGTGCTCGTAATTTAAGCATCAATAATTAGCATGAAATATCGAGAAGGTCGACATGTAGGGTAGATGGGTCCATAAATATCCCTATGATTTCTTTCAAAGAAAGAAGATGCTTCTGATCCAACCTTTAATAAGGATGGTTTTATTATGAGTTTGCACTGTGAATATGCAGACATGACATATTTTTGTGTAAGCTTAAATCTCTGGGTTTTAATATATGTCTTAAAGAATTTTTAATAATACACTCATCATCGTTGATCTCGGATGCCCAAGGTGGTCATGCCCAATAGAGAATGTTAAATTTGTAGTCGAAACTGAATATGTTTTTAATATCTTCATGGTCATAATAGATACCGAAACAGAAGGATTGCAATTTCTCAAGAATGAGTTTTTTCCATTTATCATATGAAATTATATTCATATATTCTTTGTTTCCCTCTTCTATGGTTTCAATATGGAAACCATTTAATCTAATATCTTGAAACTTAATAAGTTTTGTTTGGTTGTATGGGAAAATAAAGCATTTGGAATTCTTATGTATGTTCCATTAGGTAACACAATATTTACTCTTCCAAATTCTTTTAAAATGTTCGTTGGGCCAAAGATGGTGATGACGTTTGCCTTAATAATTTTCAAACTATCAAAATATTTTTCTTCCCTAAAGATTGAATGCGTCGTGACGCTATCAACTAAACATATTTTATCACCCATATCTTTAGAGAAATGAATGCATAAACCAAACCAAATATACCCAGTATATCCCGCCTTTAGGCAGGGTCTGGGAAGGGTAAGATGTACTCAGTCGTACCCTAACCTCTAAAAAGAGATCAAGAGACTATTTCCGTGGAGACCTTAAGCTCTTCGAACACACACACACAAAAAAAAAACAAATCGAGAGAGAGGGGGAGGGAGAGGAGAGAAGACGGTGACTGCCCACCTCTGAGTGTGTGAGAATATGGCCATATGAAGTCCGAAGACGCAAGCCATAGCAGCCGAGAGTGAGCTTAAGATGCCTTCAGGATCAAAAGGAGGGAGACACGATGAGGGGGATGTTTGTGGAACTTGGTTGTGGCTTGATACATTGCATTCCTTCAGAGAAATGAATGCATAAGATTAGCAAAATGAGATAATTGTCTTAAATAGGAATAAAAATACTGGAATAATCTTTAAGCATGAAACTTATAATAAAGGAAATACACATAAATAGTCTCAAAATGCGATAAATATCTGATAAGTAGGTTTTGTACCAACCTATAGTTGACTTTTATGCTTAAAACTCTATAATCTTCAAGAGATAAAGGTTCATTTCATACCTATTTCTCGTGTTTTGCTAGGGTTTGATAAATATGTACACAAATCTAGAAATGAAGGATAAATGAACAGAATCGCAAGGTCGTGGCCCCAAATTTACAAGTCATAACTCCAGTCTGGATACAATGCGCTCATATTGGCGGAAAATTGCAAAATCCTAAGTGTATAAGAAAGTATAGACTGACCATTTTTCCCTCACTTTTGGAGAGAAAAGTCTTCCAAGCCTTTCTCCAAACTTCCGACGGATGCTACCTTTTAAGACATATATCACTCACTTGATATCAAATCACATTATCTTTTAATCATCTTTTGATCTTTTGGGGGGAAGTGTGGAGCTCGTCCGAAGAGCTACTATTCACTAGGGGTTTTCTAATATTCTTGTGAATTCTAGCATGAAAAACTCAGCTTGTTTTTGTGAAACCCGTGCCTTGAACATGGGATAGAAGCATTTTTTAGTGCATGATATAGCCCTTGGTGAACTTGAAAGTTTGTTTTGAATGTTTAGTTTTTTGAGAATTTATTGATGTTGTTTGGTTTTATTGTGCTGTTTTGTTAACTTGCATGTATCTCTCCAACATTTGCTAGTTCATTAAGTTTACTTGGAGGTCGAGAAATAAAGACTAAACTAGACTTGGTAAAACAAACTCTAATTGCCATAGTATGAGAATATTTATGGGATTAGTGCTACCATGATAGGATTTCGAGAGTGTAATCCCACTCGGTATGTCTAGACATGAGATCGAGAGATAAATGCTAACATATTGGGTGAGGGTTGCTATTACTTGAGAGAGATTAACAACTAAAAGAGGAAATCCGGTGAACAACTAGGTAAATGATTTGAAGGTTTAATTGGAAAAGAAACATTCCAAGAACATTAAGTGGTGAAGTCAATCACTCTAGATCTTTATCAAAGTGAAGCTATCATTTGCATTTTGGTTAATTAACTAAAAGTATCAAAAATAGCCTCTTTGGCTTGTTTGTGTTTAATTATATTTATGTCACATTAGTAATTAGCAACCCATCAATTGATCATTTGTCCAAATCGCTTAAAGCTTACTAACTTTGGTGTTTATCATCTATAATCCTCGTGGTTTGATACTCATTTTCATCACTTTATTACTTGTTCGACTTTATACATTTGCAAATACATCAACAAGTTTTTGGCATCGTTGTCGGGGGTTGTTTACCTTTGATAATATCAATACCAAGTGAGTTTTTAGCTAGATTGGACATTTTGTTTTGGTTACTTTACTTTCATTTCATTTGTGTTTTGTAGATTGTGCATGAACCTGTCTGAAGGTGAAACTTCAAGCTTGAGAGATCCTGAGATTGAACGAACTTTTCAAGAAAGAAGGAGGGCTCAAATAGAGGTGCTAAGACAACAAAGAAATATGGCAGATTTTGGTGATTTAGATGTAATGTCAAATGAGGATGATCGACCCATGGAGGATTTCGCTCTCCCTCAAGCTAATGAGAAAGTTCCATCTATACGAAGGCCTGCCATTCAAGCAAATAATTTTGAGTTGAAGCCAACCACAATCCAATTATTGCATCAATATTCTACATATAATGGCTCATCTACTAAGGATCCAAACTCGCACGTGCATGCATTCGTTGAAATTTGTGACACTTTGAAGTATGCTAGTGTAAGCCAAGAAGCCAAGAAGCTCAGGCACTTTCCCTTTTCTCTTTGAGACAAGGTAAGGGGATGGTTGCAATCTTCGCCATTAGACTCCATACGTACTGGGATGACTTGAGGAAACAATTATTGATCCAATTCTTCCCACCCTCAATGACCGCGAGAATCTTGAGTGAGATAACTTCTTTCTGATAGCAAGATATGAAGTCCTTATATGAAGCATGAGAACATTTCAAAGCTGCCCTAACCATGATTTGCCACATTGTAGATAAATTTAGGCATTATACAATGGTTTGGAAAGTACAATGCGGAGAGAAATTGATGCAGCTGCCAATGGAACTTTCATGAAGAAGTCCTAGAAACTCTTCTTTAAGCTATGGAAAAATATTGTTACCATTGGGCAAATGAAAGAGAAAGCCATAGGAAAATAGCTGGAAGGTATGAAATCGACAAAGTTTATGCACTTGTCGTCACAATGTATACTATGAATGCAAAGATTAAGAGTCGGAAGTCTCAAGGCTTTTCACCTAAAGCTGTTATGATGGTGCAACAACCTACTTGTGACATTTGTGGATAAGGGCATCAACGAGATTTATGATAAGAAGGGACCTCGATTGACAATGCTACAATGGAACAACTAAACTATGTGGGTAGCCAACCGCGCTATCCTAACAACTTTGAGCGTAGCATAATAATTTCAATCCGAGGAGGAATGATCATCTCAATTTTTCTTGGAGCAATAATCAACATGTTCTGAATCCTACAACTCAGAGCTCTCATCAGCCGCAACGTCAACCATTGAGATCACCTCTAAGGTCTTCTAATGATGGCCTCATAACACAGCTAGCCTTGACCACCAAAAGCTGTCAAGACTTGATAGCACAGCTGGTCACGACCTCAAATGGTTTCATGCAGGAAACCTGAGCCAACTTTAAAGACCCATCTATCGCAATGAGAAATTGGGAGGCTCAAGTTGGGCAATTGACAAAGCAACTTTCTGAGAGGCCACAAGGTGTGTTACCCAGTACACGGAAGTTAACCCAAAGGAGCAGTGTCAAGCTGTAACCTTGAGGAATGGAAAAGAGTTGGAAGAGAATCCAAGATATGTCCCTATTCTAAAGATGAAGACCGAACAAGAGTCCAAAGAGCCACCTCAACTAAATACTGAGTAAATGCTACCATTACCCTTCCCCCAAAGGTTGAAACAAAGTAAGTTGGACAAGCAGTTTCAGAATTTTTTGATGTTTTCAAGAAGCTTCACATCAATATTCCCTTTGCAGAGGCATTAGAGCAAATGCCATGTTATGTCAAGTTCATGAAGGACATTTTGTCTAATAAAAGGAAGTTTTAAGACTATGAGATCGTGGCTTTAACAGAAGAATACAGTGCAATCCTGCAGAATAAATTGCCCTCAAAGCTTGAGGATCCAAGAAATTTTACTATTCCTTTCTCTATTGGTAATTCAACTTTTGATAGAGTATTGTGTAATCTTGTTGCCAGCATTATCTTGATGACCTTGTCAATTTTTTTAAGACTTGGACTAAGTGAAGCTCGGCCCACAACCATATCTCTTCATTTGGCCGACCGCTCTATCAAGCATCCAAGAGGCATCATTGAAGATGTCTTGATCAAGGTTGATAAGTTCATCTTCCCAGCAGATTTTATCATTCTGGATATGGAGGAAGGGCGTGACATCCTCATCATTTTGGGAATGCCATTCTTAGTGGGTGTTTGCAAATTCTATTGAAAAGCACATTCTGGCTTTTGGCGGTGGAAAAGTCTATTTGGTGTGTTTGCGATTTTGGCTTTTGGCGGTGGAGAAGTAAAAAAAAAGCCCAAAAGTCAGAAGCATCTCTAGGGTAGTTCTTGGAGTGCTTTTGGCGGTGACAATTTTGTAATCTCTAGGGTAGTCAGAAGCATCTCCCAAGTCTTCAACGTACCTTCTTTTCTTTGGTTCATTAGCCTTTAACCATATACATAATTTAATATTCCTAAAAAATATTTAATTCGATGATATTTTTGTCATTTCCCATTTATAAGTTAAGAAAAATAGGTTTTGAAATACTAATCTGCAAATACTATATTTGTGACTTTTGCTGTAGTAAAGCATATTTTGCAAACATTTTTTAACTTCTTCATAAAAGCTCCTTTTCTCAAAAGACCTTTTGAAAAGTTACTTTTACATAAGCACAAGAACTTGCAAACACCCCCTTAGCCATTGGAGGAACATTGATAGATATTCAAAGAGGTGAGCTAGTGCTGCGTGTTCAAGGAGAAGAAGTCAAGTTCAATGTGTTTCAAGTCATGAAGCACCTTGACCGTCCGGAGAATTGTTCAAACATTGATTCCACGGATCACATGCCCTTGAAAGGATATAAATACCATAAAAATGATCAGGAAAAAATGTTTGGTGAGTGAAAATCTCACTATCTTGGAGGAGCTTGTGGTTAAGGAGTGTGCCCAACGGTTAAAGGCTAATGAACCAAAGAAAAGAAGGTACTTTGAAGACTTGGGAGAAAGATAAGCCCCCCCAAGTAAGCTCTATTGATAAAGCACCAACCCTGGAGTTGAAGCCTTTTTCCAAACACTTGAAATATGCATTCTTGCGCAAGGCAAGCATATTGCCAGTCTTAATTTCACACACTTTGTCTCAGTTGAAGGAAGATTGTTTATTGAGAGTGCTTTGGGAGCATAAATGCGCCATTAGGTGGACTCTAGCTCACATAAAAGGTTTTAGTCCATCTGAATGCATGCATAAGATTTTATTGGAAGAGGGTAGCAAGCCCTTCATAGCTGCTCAGTGCCGATTAAACGCAATGATGAAAGAAGTAGTGAAAAAGGAGATTTTGAAGTGGTTGGATGTCGGGTTCTGTATCCCATTTTTGACAGCAGCTGGATCAGCCCCATCCAATGTATCCCCAAGAAAGGAGGTATGACTGTGGAAGCTAATGACAACAATGAGTTGATTCCAAAAAGAATTGTCACAGGCTGGAGAATCTGCCTGGATTATAGAGTGTTGAATAAGGCCACGAGAAATGATCATTACCCGCTGCCTTTTATTGATCAGATGTTGGATAGACTCGCAAGGAATAAATTTTATTGCTATCTTGATGGATATTCAGGTTACAGCCAGATCTCTATCACCCCAGAAGACCAAGAAAAGACAACATTCACCTATCCCTATGGTACATTCGCTTTCCGCCGCATGCCCTTTGGTTTATGCAATGCACCAGCTACTTCTTAGAGGTGCATGGTGTTCATATTTTCTGGTATGGTGGAGCATCGCATAAAAGTATTCATGGATGATTTTTCTATGGTTGGATCCTCAGTTGAGGGCTTCTTATGCAATCTGAATCAAGTATTGGCACGGTGTGAAGACACTAATTTGGTGTTAAATTTAGAAAAATGTCATTTCATGGTGGAGGAATAAATTATTTTGAGACACAAGGTGTCAAGTTTGAGGATTGAAGTGGATAGAGCAAAATTTGAAGTGATTGACAAGCTACCACCACCGTTGTCAATCAAGGGAGTTAGAAGTTTCTTGGGCCATGTAGGATTTTATCGCAGATTTATTAAGGATTTTTCTCAGATCACTTGGCCATTATGCAAACTTCTTGAAAAGGAAGCCCCATTCAACTTTGATGAGGAGTGTTTGACAGCTTTCAAGATGTTGAAAGAAAGACTCACATCTACTCCAGTATTTGTGCACCGAATTGGGAAATATCTTTTGAGATAATGTGTGAGGAGCTGTGCTTTGGCAACATCAGGATAAGATTTTTCACACCGTCTACTATACAAGTAGGACCATGAATGCCCCTGAACTAAATTATGCCACAACCAAGAAGGAGCTCTTGGCCATAACCTTCGCATTCAACAAATGTTGGACATATGTCCTCAAGAGCAAGGTTGTGGTGTACACATATCACTCTGCAATCAAGTATCTCATGGCTAAAAAGGATGCAAAACCTCAGTTGATTTATTGGGTTCTATCGATGTAACCGCATTTGACAAACTGCCTATCAATGACAGTTTTTCGGATGAGAGGTTATTGGCAGTAGAATCAAGCAAGGAGCCTTGGTACGCAGATTTTGTGATTTACATTGTGTGTAAGGTCATACCCCGAAGATTAACTTATCAACAAAAGAAAAGATTCTTCTCTAATGTAAAGTATTTTATGTGGGACGAATATATCTTATGCAAACTCTGCTCGGATCAAGTCATTCGAAGATGCGTCCCTGAGAAGGTGATAAACTGGTTTTTTACCAATTTAATGGTGACTTTATTGCTTGAAACCTGCTTATCTTAAAGGGTTGAAGATGCATTTTATATCTAATTGTCGTGTTTTGCTAGGAATTGATGAATGTGTACTCAAAACGAGAAATTGAGGATAAATGATCCGAATCACACGATTGTGACCCCAAATTCACAAGCCGTAACCCCAATCTGGATATCTCAAGAGCACAATGGCGGGAAAGTGTAAAAACCTAATGGCACAAGAAAGTGTAGGGTGACCATTTTATCCTTAATTTTGGCTCCAAGCTTTTGATGGAAGCTACCCTTCAAGACATAAAAGTATTCTCTTGACATCTAATAAAATAATCTATCATTCTTGGATTTGAAATCATGCAAGGGAGGCTTGAAGGAAGGCAAAAGAGCTCTCATCCGAGAGCTACTATTTACAAAAGGGGGTTTCTTGTTTCTCTTATGTTTTTGTGCAAGATGAACTTTGTTTATACGTGTTTATGTGCAGCCCATAACATGAGCCTGGGCTATAACCTCTTTATAGGGCATGATATAACCCTTGGTGAGCTTGAATGTTTATTTTGAATGTTTAGATTTTTGGGGATTTGTTGATATTGTTTGGTTTTATCGCGCATTTTCCCTAACTTGCTTGTGTCTGACCAACATTTGTGAGTTCACTAAGCATAGTTGGAGGTCGAGAGACAAAGACTATGCTAGATTTGGTAAAACTAATGCTAATTGTTATAGCATGAAAATGTCTATGGGATTAGTATTACCGTGAGAGGATTTCTTAAGTATAATGCCTTCGGTATATTCAAGTGTAAGATCGAGAGATGAACCTTATATACTAAGAGAGGGGTGCTATTACTTGAGGGAGATTAGCAACTAAAATAGAAAAATCCGGTAGACAACTAGATGAATGATTAAAAGGATAAATTGAAGAAGAAACTCTCCTAGGACACTAAGTGGTGAAGTCATTCACCCTAGATCTCTAATCCAAGTCAAGTTATCATTTACATTCATTCATCTAAAAGTGAAAAAATACCAAAAATAGCTCATGATTTGTGACTTATTATGTTTGAGAATGTTCATGTTGAATTTGTAGTTTAGCAAACCATCATCAATTGATCATTTGTCCAAATTGCATAAAGTTCAATAACTTTGGTGCTTATCATCTACAACATCGTGGTTCGATACCCTTCTCATCACCTTATTACTTGTTCTATTCGTACACTTGCAAATACGTCCAACAGAAGGGAACATTCAAGTTGAATGGTCAACGGTTGAAGCCGTATCTTGATGGTGGTATTGTGAAAGGCAAAGTCGCCATTCGCCTTAAAGATTGAAAGAACTTGATGTCAAGCTAGTAATGTTAAAAAAGCGCATGTTGGAAGCCAACCCTGATGTGTCCTCATTCTCTCTCATCTTCATTTATGCACCTATGTCAATAACTATCATGAACTTTAAGTTTGGGAAGGAGTTTTAACATATTTGTTTGGGAGTCGTAGACTTCATATATTAGTTTTAATTTTTGTTAGTTATGCCACTTGTTGTCTGTGTAAGGTCAAAAGAACCCACCCAATTGGAATGTTTAGTGTTATGCAGTGCACGACACAGTTGGAAGTCAGCAAGAAAACGAGCAGCATAAGTTCGTTGAGTTGCAACCCCAAGTGTCAGAGTCGGATCCTCACTGACACTGTGGAAAATTCTATTGGATTTGAGTGAAAGTGAGACTTACCCTCCCAAATAAGGAAATAATGGTCCCTAAATTTGACTACCCCGATTTGCGCTGATAGCCATAATTAGATCAACAGTACCGAAAGAGGCCAAAAATCCCTAACACCAAAAACAAAAAGGCCCAAATAATTACTTATAGCCCAATTATCCCGACCTAAAAGATCTCGATTGCCCCCAAATAACATTCCCGCTCACTCACAAAACCCTAGATCTCAACTCCTTTGCAAGCTCAAACCAAAACGGTCGCCGTCATTCGTTGAAATTCATGTTGCCGACCACCGTCGATTGGCCACCCTTGCTAAAAAGTTTGGCGGTAAGTCTGTCTTTCCCTACACCTTTCAAAGTACAATTTTTCGAGGGTCTGGTGTTCTTGTAAAAAATGGCACCTAAGAGGGATAAAGTTGCGAAAGTTTAACCACAAGAAAAGATGAACGCACAAGAATTTTTTTGATTCAATCGTAGGTGTCCTTGATATTATCAAGGAATGGGGATTATCAAAGGGAATCATGTCCAACTTTCGGAAAGTTTGTCGAGAAAGGAGTGGGGTAAATTTCTTGGTAGCCTGGGTGAGATTCTATCAGTTTGATGCATGAATTTTAAACAAATTTGATTATGGTGGAGAGAGGTAAAGTATGGGTTTGGGGGTGCCTCGTTCCATTTGGACCAGATTAAATTAATGCTATTTACAACCTCCCAAATGTGGAAGAGGATGAATACTCCTAGTTTTCACCCGTGTATCCAGATATGAGGGATGTGGCCAAAATATTATGTTCGACGATAATGAAGTGGAAAGTGTTCACGAGACCAAAGGTGGTTGAGTTAGCAGTCAGAAAAGCCGACTGTCACACCAATGTAGTCTTGTGGCACATGCTTATTTGTGCACGGATGATGCCTACTACCCATACTGCCAACATCAAGCTAAAGAGGTTTTTGCTGATCTACGCTATAGAAACAAGGAGTGTTGATGTAGGACAAATCATCTTTAACGATATTATGGAGAGTATCTCTATGCTTGGTAGGTGGTTGAGCTCGTTGCATTGCCCCTCTTTGATCACGATCATCTGTTTGAAGGCAGGTGTGCCTCAACTGATCAAAGAGAAACTGCAGCCACCTGCCTCAGAAATCGGGACCATGTTGTTTAACAAGTTGGGGGCGTATTATGAGAGAATTAAGAACAAATTTGAGGGCATACTAGAGTTGTCCCACCATCCTAATGCCAAAGCTCAAAGGTAAATCTATTCCTGGTACCACTAACTTGCAGGATTCCAATTCAACCCCAAGATCCCTAGCTACCCTTAATGCAACCCAGTGGGATGTATTCGTGGACAAAACATATCGTTGCTCTGCATCTATACACACCAACCTCATACTCATGGCAGCAACTCGAGGCCTCCACTTCCCTATCTCACCACTACCACCGCCCCTGCAATTTAGCACACAAACACATCCTACTGAGGATGCGGATGATGATGATGAGAAAGATGAGGACAAGGACCAGGAGGTCAAGGATGTGGCCTCAGACTCTGATTCAAGGTCATTCTGAAGCAAAATTGCATGCCTCGGGGGAGTAACGTTCTATTTTTTTTTTATCTTTTATCTCCACTGAAGGCAGTGTCATTTTAAGTTTGGGGAGAGATGCACCACATGAATTTGTTGTTGTTTCAGTTATTTGGCTATTTCATTTGGTTATTTGGCTATTTCATTTGGTTATTTGAACTATTTCATTTGGTTGCTCTGTTTTGTTGGTTTGAACTATTTCATGTTGAACTGTTTTATTGCGTTAAGATCACGTTGTTCGATAGTATACTTTTTATGTGCTTAGGGTACATTGTGTTTATCCAATACGAGTGAATTGCATAATTGATGAGAATTGATATTGGGGGCATTGATAGGAGCATATAGAAGTGGAGTGATCCGGATGAGGTCATTAACTGACTAGGCATACTGAGCGATTCTTCAAATTATAAGTAGCCCCTCTGAGCCTAAATAAGTAGGGACAAGTTGTGGATAGGAAAAAGTAAAAGCAAAAGCAAAAGTAAAAACAAGAAAACCCGAAAGTGTTTTTTGTATTTGGATGAATAGCTAGACAATTGTTTATGAGCACTCAAAGAGCAAGATAGCTATTCCAAGAAAAGAAAGAAAAGAGCATCAATTATGTATATAAAATACTCTCCAATCGTTGTATGTATTAAGGCTCTTTAGGCTAATGTATGGTCTGGATTAAGAACTTATATATTGATTTTAAAAATAATGTCGATCTCAATCGTTTATCGTCTTGGCATGGCAAAGAGTGAGGGAAATGAAAAATATTGGAGAGTCGAGTAGGATAAATTTATCTTAGTACCTAAGAATGAGATTTTCAACGAAAAATGGATGACCCACATGCCACTTTATCAATTTCTTGGATATGAGCAATTTCCTTCTATGGATTGACCATACGTTATGATGAAATGACTTCTATATATGGTTGCGAAGAGTTGTATGCAAGTATACTCAAGGAGGGGAGTTGCTTTAAGAGTCTTCATAAACTTAAGTTTATTTTTTTGAGGACAAACAAAAGTTTAAGTTTGGAGATATTTGATAAGTAGGTTTTGTACCAATTTATAGTTGACTTTTATGGTTAAAACCTATTGATCTTCAAGAGACATGTTTTGCTAGGGTTTGACAAAAATGTACACAAATCGAGAAATAAAGGATAAATGACTAGAATCGCAATGTTGTGGCCCCAAATTTACAATTCGCAACTCCATTCTGGATACCACGCGCTCATATTGGCATAAAATTGCAAAACCCTAAGTGCATAAGAAAGTGTAGACTGACCATTTTACCTACATTTTTTGAGAGAAAAGTCTCCCAAGCTTCCAAAGGAAGCTACCTTTCAAGACATATATCATTCACTTGATATCAAATCACATCATCTTTTAATCATCTTTTGATCTTTTAGGGGTAAGTGTGGAGCTCGTTCGAAGAGCTACTATTCACCAGGGGTTTTCTGATCTTCTTGTAAATTCTAGCATGAAAAACTCAGTTTGTTCTTGTGAAACCCGTGCCTTGAGCATGGGATAGAAGCATTTTTTTAGTGCATCATGTACCCCTTGGTGAACTTGAAAGTTTGTTTTGAATGTTTAGCTTTTTGAGAATTTATTGTTATTGTTTGGTTATATTATGCTGTTTTGTTAACTTGCATGCATCTGGCCAACATTTGCTAGTTCATTGAGTTTACTTGGAGGTCGAGAAATAAAGACTAAATTAGACTTGGTAAAACAAACTCTAATTGTCATAGTATGAGAATATTTATGGGATTAGTGCGTGAGAGGATTTCGAGAGTGTAATCCCACTTGGTATCTCTAGGCATGAGATCGAGAGATAAATGCCTACAAATTGGGTGAGGGTTGCTATTACTTGAGAGAGATTAACAACTAAAAGAGGAAATCATGTGAACAACTAGATAAATGATTTGAAGTTTTAATTGAAAAAGAAACATTCCAAGAACACTAAATGGTGAAGTCAATCACCCTGGATCTTTATCCAAGTGAAGTTATTATTTGCATTTCGGTTGATTAACTAAAAATACCAAAAATAGCCTCCTTGTTTGTGTTTAATTATATTTATGTCACATTAGTAATTAGCAACCCATCAATTGATCATTTATCCAAATTGATTAAATCTTATTAACTTTGGTGTTTATAATCTACAATCCTTGTGGTTCGGCACTTTTCATCACTTTATTACTTGTTCGACTTTGTACACTTGCAAATACGTCAACAATATCTCCTATAGAAGATCATCTTGATTAGCATAAATGAAATCATATGCGGTCAATTTTATGCTAATAGATGCTTCTAAATTTTTCATGGGTTGTACAAAGATTGTCTCAGTTTGTATAGTATGGTTCTCTGGGGCCAGTTTCGATGCTTACATGGATGCTTAATATTCAGTAATATGTCTTTTACTTGACCGGCATATTATGGATCAATTTCCTTTCGTTCCACAACGGTAACGCTTGGCCTCATTTCAAAGTATGTTTTGTCCCACCTGTTTCCCTAGAGGCGCTTTATAAACATTCTGTTTGTCTCTACCCTTATTTGAATAACGCCCATGGGAATGATTGTCTCTGCCTCCTTGATATTGTCCTCGACGATTTTGTCGTTGAACATTTAAACCATTTACTTTTGAAAATGGTTTAGACCTAGTGGGTCTGTCTTGGTAGTTCTTCAGAAACAATGTATTATTTTGCTCGATAACCAACAAGCACGAAAGAAGTTCTGAATACTTAGTAAATTTTCACTATCAAAATTGTTGTTGCAGAACCATATTAGAGTCATGAAATGTTGAGTATATTTTCTCTAGCATATTAGAGTCTGTGATGTTTTCACCACATAACTTCAGAACGAACATTATTTAAAATAACGCTGAGTTATACTCACTAACGGACTTGAAATCCTGGAAGCACAAGTGAGTCCAATCATACCGTGCTTTTGACAGCAGTACAAATTCTTGGTATCTATAGCGTTTTTTTAGATTTGTCCACATCTCTAACGGATTTTTGACTGTCAAGTATTAAGTTTTGAGTTTATAATGGATATGCTGCCTCAAGAACATCAACACTTTCGCTTGATCTTGTGATCCTATTGTATTATCAGCTTTAATTGTCTCACCTAGGCTTTTTGCCTTTTGGTGGATCTAATGCATTAAAGTCCAATTTTGCAAGATGTATTATTTCTAAAAACATATAATAGTCTAATTAGCACAATTAATTTGTTAACACATAGTTAAAATATTCAGCATATGAAACCTGAACCGATTCAGCAAGCACTCAGGTAGGCGATAGGGTCACCGATGGTCCCACTTAAAACCAACATTCTAGACAGTACTCACTATTCCACGTGAGGCCCCAGATATATGGTGGAGTCACATATGTCTCACTTAAAAATCAGCCTTATACAGTCACTTGGCATCGTTTGGTAGCATGATAGCGTTTATCCCACAATTATCCCAGATCGCGGATAACCGAGGGTTAACTATTATTGGATAAGCGAGGGATAAAATCAAACCCTGCATTTTAGGTCAGATAAAAACTGGCGTTTTATCACCCAGTTAGCCGAAATTTTGAGGTTATCCCGCGCGTGGAAAAAAATACATTTTGATACCAAACGATGGATAACTAAGGATAACATACATTATCCCATCGCATGCATGCTACCAAACGGACCCAAAGGGTTTATAGACGTTAGGCAAAAATTCTTGGAGAAAGGTCAATTTTTTGAATAACAAAGGGTTTATAGACGTTAGAACATTGGTCTAGAAAAAATTGATGATCTGGCTTCCTTTCAAGTGACTTTGCAAAATATGATATATATATATATATATACTTGAAACAAACTATATCTGATTTTGTTATTGGTATTGTTTCATGTTGATTTAATTACTATTTCATGTTTTATGACTCATTTGATTGGATACTGAATTTATTGCTTTGTTATTGATTGGATGTAGCATATCTTCTTATGGTATGTATATGATGTGTCAATATCAATATGATAGTTAATGTATTTTGTTTTCTATATAGGAAAATGAACGTTGATAGAGAAGTTGAAGAATATATTGCACGACATGGAGAAGATGATATTGATGGAGAAGAAGATAATGATCTATTGAATGAGTTGGCTGATGTAGGCCTGACTTTTTTAGAAGAAACAAGAAGTACATCGATAACGACTAAGGGTAAGCCGAAATAACAGAAGGCATTGACTTCTCCATGTTGGAAGAATTTCAAGAGATACAAGATAGAGGTAGATGGCCAAGAAGTGTGAAAAGGCAAGTGTAAACATTGTAAAAGCGTGTACATTGGGAACACAAGTAGGTCTGGTACTAGCATTTTGTCCAGGCATGGTGCCACTTGTTTTGCCAACCACTACAGTAAAAAATCAATTAATCAATTCACCTTAGGTTTTAGTAGTTCTACTGGGGAGTTGGGTGTATTTCTTGATCCCAAGGTATGGAGAGAATCATTGGTTGAGTTGATAGTCGCCGAAGATTTACCAATCAGGTTTGGAGCGGGTTGTGCTTATGAGAAGCACATCAGAAAATCTTTTGACACAACTTTCAAAGCAATTAGTGCCCGGACAATTCAAAGGGACATAGAGGAATATTACGTGAAGCGGGTGAGTGAGCTGATAGCCGAATTTAAGGCATCTAAGTATTGTGTTGCCTTGACATCAGATATATGGGATTTCAGAGCCTATTTGGATTATTGTAGTATTGTAACCCACTACATTGATGATAATTGGACTATGCAGAAGATAATTATAGGGTTCAGACTTGTAGATAGACACACTGGTGTGATCATTGCTAGTTCCATATTGAAGGTACTTCAAGATTATGAACTTGTGAATCGAACCATCACATTTGATAATGCATCTGCGAACAAAATGACGATAGCCACCCTCGAGGCTCCTCTTATATCATACAACGGTGGGGTTCTTCTCCACCAGAGGTGTGCTTGCCACATTATCAATCGGATAGTTCAAGCAAGCTTGGAAGCATTACATCCTTATGTTGGAAAGGTTTGGTTCTGTTTATTTAAATTATTCTATTTAACCTTATACACATACAGTTATACTTAGACTTGTTCTAATTTAATTAAGCTTTTATTGTGATTTGTGGAACTCTCAGGTTCGGAAGTTGGTATCTTGGGTAAGGTTGTCCAACCAACGCATTAATGCATTGAAAGCTGAATGTGTGTCTGTAAGCTTGAGGCCTCGTATATTTGATCCTGACATGCCTATCAGATGGAACTCCACATATATGATGCCTAAGAGAACGTCCGAGTACAGGATGCCAATTATGCAGTATTTCAGAGAACAACAGATGCAGCCTCTTTTAGCTCGTCCTCCAGGAGAAATAATCTTTGATGACTGGGATGTATGTGTCATGATTGTTGACTTCCTCGAAGTTTTCTATGATGCTACCTTGGCTTTGTCCGATAGTTGTTACCCCACATCTCCAGTAGCAATGCACCAGCTTTTACTCATGGCGTTGAATCTCCATAATCACATAGATAATAGGTTCATTAAAGCTGTTATTCTGCCTATGATAAGTAAGTTTATAGAGTACTGGAGTACACCTCCTTTGTTGTATTCATTGGCATGAATATAGTATCCTAGGGCAAAGTTGGCAAAGTTTACAAGTGCAGTTGCAAAGATTTGTAAATGGTTGGGATTAGGAAAACCTGGCATGCCTATGGCCACCACAGTTGAGGTTGCCATAAAGGAAATGTATACAAGTATGAGGCTAGGTTTGGTGGATATCGTGTTAGACCACCATCACCAGAAAGGATGAAATTAAGTAGTGTGTGGCATGTGTTGGAGGATATTTAACGTGAAGAAGGTTCAATGAGTGCCCTGGGAACGGGTGATGAGGTTGGTTCATCTCAAACTCAATTCTTTGAGTTAACTAATTACCTTCACACAAGCTTTGAATTGCCTAATGCACATACTATGGTGAGAGAGCCACAAGACACAATACCCTGTACTAGTACCTATGGCGAAGGACATATTCAGCATCCCAGTATCCACTGTGATGTGGATGTTTGAAATCCAACACGCCTTGCTGATCCTTTGAAGGATATAGGTGTTAGAGAAAGTCAATAAAATCAGCTACACAATCTCAAGAAAACGGCTACACAATATTCTGCCATTAATGACTAGATTTATTACCTGATATTGAGGGATTTGTATAGACTATACTCTCTATAAGTAAACCCAAGAATCATATTGTAAAGATATAGAAAAGAGTATTGAACTCAAGTGTGTTCAGAATCAATATATTTCCGCTTAAAACCAAAACAATCTGGGATAAAATAGATGGAGAAATAGCGTCTGCCCCTATATACGTATGCGAAAAAGGTAGTCTAATCCAGACTACACAGTGAACAAAGTCTGAAAGAAAAGGTAAAGTGAGATACACTCGCATATGGGCAACTTACAATTGAATGTGGGTTACTCTCATAAAAACCTTAGTACCAAGGTGATTGATTGTAAGCCTACAATCTCTTATAAGTTAGTTAATATTATTATTCATAACCCGTGTGGGATATGTATTCTAACACTCTCCCTCAAGTCCAACTAGGCAAGCCCTGTTGAGACTTTTTTTTATATTGTAGGCATGTGTACCCCACAATCAACACTTTAACCTCAGAACTCCATTGCATATGGCTGGGCTAAAATTTTGACCTCAGAACTCCAGTGTATATGGCTGAGCTTGTGCAATTGTAGGTCACATAGCTCATTTGGATCTTTACTGGGCTGTCAAGCCATATAAGTTGATACCATGTTAAATTTAGTAGACCCGACCCAACAGTAAACAGGCTCGGGCCCCTGGGTGCGAGTGCGCATATGGGTCAACTTATAATTGAATGTGGGTTACTCTCATAAAAACCTTAGTACCAAGGTGGTTGATTGTAAGCCCACAATCTCTTTAAGTTAGTTAATATTATTATTCATAACCCGTGTGGGATATGTATTCTAACACAATCTTCGCAAGGAAATTTATATTAGAGGTGGACACTCTGCACGGTTTACGCACTGAAAAATTCAGTCGCGTGCCCAAAAAAATGCACGTTTTTTAAATGTGCATGCCTAGTACGGGACACATAAAAAAACGTTATGTGCTGAGTCAGCCTGCATGCAAATGGGGCCGTTTTTAATTTTTTATTTATTTGATTATTTAATAAAAATAAATAGTATAATTTAAATAAAAAAAATTTAAAAAAAAAATCAGGTGTGGGCCAACCCGCATGACATGCACGATTTGCGGGCTAGATTTTTTAAGCCCGTCACGCTCACGTTTTATAAACGGATGGATATTATATGCACGTTTTTTTGAAAATAAATTTGGTCCGCCCGCCCGCCCGTTTTAATGCGAGCGATTTAGACACATTTGCACATTTTTTCGTGCGTGCTTGTGCCTAGCCCGTTTGCACACTCAAGTTTGTCTGTCTCTAATTTATATGCAGGGGACATGCACAAAAAGTTTTGTATGAGGTTTGGTGCATGCCCATTAATTATTTTTAAATCTAGTAGTGTAAACTTTAATTATTATTATTTTCTGAAAATATTTTATTCCCTTATAAAGACTTTTGCACCCTTTACCAACACCACTGAATCCATCACTAGACACGGCCAAATTACATCAAGATATCATTCCACAAAAATAATTCCGTTATTTCTATGCATAAAAAAATAAAATTTAAATCCGCGTTATTTTTTGGTCCAAAATATAAATACTCATCTACTTGTCCATCCTCCTTATATGAACAGTGTGTGAATGAAAAGTAAATATTCACCCATTATTTAGCCAATATTTCTTGCCCCCCACCCCCTCCCCTCAAAGATTGTACTCGAGGAGCCAGATTTTTCGTCAGTATTAAATGCTCGAAAAATGATTTTGGCTTATGGACTCCTCATAATGGTCACCTCGTGTTGAAGCTTTAAATGGCATCAACTACTCTTCAGACTCAGAGGCTGGGGATTGGAAGAGAATAGATTTTTGTGTGGAAATGGAAAACGGCTTTCAGCAGAAAACTTTAATGCCCAGTGGAGGTTTGTACTGTAGTTTCGCTCTGCTTTAAGCTGATTATGGAAACCATTAGATTAGAGACTGGTTCTTTTTTTGGGGGTGGTGGGTGGGTATACACTGGTTCTTTTTGCTGGTGTGAAAACTGCAGTTTTAACTGAATCTCTGTTACAGAAGTAAACTAAGTGAAGTTACAAAAAAAAAAAATAATAATAATAAAATGAAATGAACTAAAGTAAAATAAGAAAAAAAAAATTAAAATATAAAAGAGATATAACAGACTTTGACAATGAGAAAATGGAATAAAATAAAATAAACTGGAATTATGATACAATTAAATGAAATAGAATTCTTGATTTATATTTTTTAATTTATTTAATTATTAAATTATTATTTTATTTTATTTCACTTTATTTATTTTGTTTACTTATATTTTAGGTGTTAATTTTATTCTATTTTGTATTGTTTAATTAAGGATACTTTTGGAAAGCACAAGAAGGTCAAGTGCCTATTTTTAGAGCACGCAGAGGTAAAACACTTATTAGGCAAATCACAAGAAGGTAAATTGATATCTCTTGTTGTGGCGAGATATCATATCAACATCGAATTTTATCTCATTGTGAATCTATCATACTTTCGAGAAATCAACTTTTTATTGATCGTTTAGCCAATCTTGGTACTGCTGGCCACACGATATTTTATGATACTTTTCAGCTACTTCCTTCTATCGTTGAGACTGAACACTGATGCTTCATTCTTTCCTAGTCTTCGCCTAGGACGCTTTTGAGCTGATGTTCCATTCATTTCTTGTGTTTGAAACTATGGTCTATTCTCCCTAGTTCTTGCACATCATTTCTCTTGTAAGACTCTTTTTTTGTAAGACTCTTTTGATTATTTATGGACCTTCTTTTTTCACTAAAAAGAAAATATTTGCAATACCTTCCCTTGATACATTTGGGGGTTTTCCAAAAACTTAATTACACGAAAATATTGTAATTAAAATTTAAACATACGGAACTTTTATCTGATAAAAATCCAAGTATCTTTACTCTTATTTTTATTGTCTTGGGCAGTGGCGTAGTTAGAGTTTCCTCACCCACCCCCACCCGATACCTCCTACGCATTTTTTTTTGAAGATTTTGTAAAACATATATGGTCCCTCTCTAGTCTCTCGATTAGAGCCTCACCAGTCATCCCCTGACTCTGCTCTCGTCTTCCGTGCGTGCTAATGAGGTACAATCTTTATCTATTGCCCTTAATGGTTGCAAGGATGTGTGGGTGTTGGATATAATAGAGTTTGACCTATGGTACTGATCTTATAACAAATGATTTTCAAAGAAGAGAACACAATTAAATCAAAGCTAATTATAGTAGAAACTATCTAAAAATACGAAGCAACTGAAAACACTGTTACCGCACAACCATAATAAATGCAAGTCCCCCCGAAAGAGTAAAAAGACACCATGAATTCTAACAAGAATAATTTGCAAATGATTCCAATTATTTTCCACGCACAAACTCTTACAACTTCAAGACCATTTCATCATTGACTAACAAGCCTTTGATTTTGAGGTTATATATATAGGGGCGAAGATTCGGTTATTCGGTTCGGACAAGGTTCGGTTATCGAATAACCAAAATTTTTTAGTTATTATGACAAAATGACACCGTTGTAAAATAATAATAAAAAAAATCGATTATAACCGAAATCGATTGGTTATAACCGAATAAGGTTCAATTATGATATTTTATAATTATAATTAAATTGAATAATCGAATAATCAAAAAAAAAAATTATTCAGTTCGGTATTCATCTTCGATTAACCATATAAGGAGAGACTTTTTTGCTCACTACTAAATACCTAAGGTGATGCACCTCGAACTAGGCAATTTTATTTCAAAATTATTTATTATTATTTTGTTTCAAAATCAATAAAATTCCATGTAGCTAATTACTAGAGTGTCTGAAAGAAGCTCCCAGTTCATACCTACCATAAATGAGAAGACGTTTTCGTGTTGTACGGGATATAAACCACAGGCCCAGCCCCCCAGCAGATCGCCAGGCGGCTGTTGTGGTTTAAATGTGCAAGTTGCCAAAAGGGAAACTCTAGTGTTACTATTTATTTTTATTTTTATTTATTTCTCAGACTCACTTTACTTCATTGTGATACGGTGGGTCATGTAATAATGACATTTTTCTTCACTTCCGAGTTAATAAATAGAGGGGAGAATAATTATGTGCAATCAAAGATTTTGCTTATCTGGGTAACGTGGTGATAAATAAGTGTTTCCTCAAGGAGAGGGGCCATAGCCAGGGGCCTTCCACCACCATCACTCGCCTGGAGGTAGATGGTCAAAAATCGAAATAAAAACATTAAAAAAAAAATTGGCGGTTGGCTCGACTGATTAAAATAATAATAAAAATAAATTTTGTGAAAAATAGTCATTTTAGATTTTTAAAAAAAATTATATACATAAAATTTTAAGGTTTAAAATTTAGGATTTTAGGGTTTAGACTCAAGAGTTTATGTTATATATAAAATTTAAATATAAACTTACATATATAAATATATATACTTTATAGTTTATATATATAATGTAGTTTATATAGTTTATAAGGCTTAAAGTTATAAGTTTATAATTTATAAATAAAGATTTATAAGTTTAGAGTTATAAGTTGATAGTGTATATATTTATAGTATTATATATAATTCATAATTTATAAACTTACATATATAAATTATAACTTATACTTTATAGTTTGTATGGTTTAAATCTATATAGTGTAGTTAATATAGTTTATAAGTTTAGAGTTATAAGTTTATAATTTACAAATAAAGATTTATAAGTTTAGGATATAAGTTTAGGGTTATAAATTTATAGTAGGGAGCCGTTAGGTTGATACTATCCGTGCACAATCCATGACACTGTTTCCTCAAAAGTCTATGTTTAGGGTCCGTAGGGTTATGTTTTTGGAATTTAGGGTTTAGATTTTTAGATATTTAGGTCTTAGAGTTTATATTTTCGAATTTAGAGCTTAGGGTT
>JAOWBN010177492.1:0-17602 GCA_028565015.1 Pinguicula moranensis
AGGATTTGGGGTATCGTCGCTTTGAAAGTGTCATGTTAGTTAGATGATGACTTAATATGACACTATTAGTTACTTTAGGGTCACACAACTCATTTCTCGTATGAAGCGTCGGGAGATTTTGATAACTGTATTTTGTAATACGCCTTATGTAGCCGAGTGGGAGCTGTTAGACAAAATATATATGTTATATGTCTAATTGAACTAATTATGGTAATTGATTTATTTATTACCTAATATTAAGAATTCTAATTAGAGTAGTATTCTATTATCCTAATTAGAAGTAATTATTTGTTAATTATCTATTATTGAGAGTCTTTATTATGGTAGGATTCTGCCACCATAAATAGGATTGGACTCCAATTCCTCCCTATAAACAAGGCATTCAGTATGCCTATTTAGATACACCATTATTCATATTCTCATGTGCTGAGACCCAAAAATATATATACTGTTTCTTTCGAATTGCTGCCTTATCATCTGTGAATGCGGAGATCTGAGTTCGTGGATTACAAGGAGACTCTGGTAGACTCCTATTCATGTTCGTAATATAATCAATCGGAACAGTACAGTTCTATACGCTTCCGCATTAAGGTACGAATCTATTATCGTATTTATTCATTATTAGATTCGTTCTAATTAGATCTACAAGATCCATTCCAGGCAACCCCAAGTATGGATCGGTTTAATCTCAGGCTAACGATCCCCGAAGATGGTATGCGATCGTGGCCCCAAACGAACTATTTATTCTCAATGATAATTGAAACCCAAGGACCTAGACCTTAAGTCTGAGTTTGGTAGCTTGATATGGCCTATCATGCTTCGCGGGCAACTAGTGGTTTACTGTTGGTCGGAAATTTTTATCCCTTGTTTGGTAATGGTTACACGGGATGATGTATGTGAGAAAGAAACCATTTGGTACTGAGGGATAACAGAATATCTGACATTCCACAATTTTAATTCGCTGTTCTTTTATCAAAATACCCTCAAAATTCATAGATTGTTGTCTCCATTTCATAGACTGCAGTGTAAAATGCAATTGGGTATAAAATACAAACGTGTTGTCTACATTTGCTGTTTCACAAACTTGAGTTTAGTTCATAGACTGCATAGTCAAATACAATTGGGTGTAAAGTGCACCATTGGGTGTAGCTCGTCCCCTCTGTTAAATACCCTAATCCCCTACTTATAAGCAATAGGAGTTATAAAAAGCTGAGTTTCTTCATAGGAATCTGCAGACGGTTACTATGAAAACTTTCACAATGATCCGCAACTATTAATAACTACAATGCTTGAATAGGAGATGTAATAGCTAAATAATCAACCACAACTACCACCTCTGAAACAGAAGCAAGGCAACACAACTACTATACAAATGAAAGGTTCTGAGTTGCAATAAATTAAGCTCAAAAACATGTTCAAAGTCATAGAAAGGTTCTACTTTTACAATTAGTCCCAAGATAACTAAACAACATAGAATCTAACATGGCTAAACAATACAGAATTAAGCCCAAAAACAAGTTTACCATCGTCTCCCTGATGCCTCTGATTTTTAAAGTCTCTCTTCACAAGTTCTTGTATAGCTCGGGCCTAATGCATCAATTAATCAGACAGAAAGAAGGATTGCAACACGAAGAAAGGAGAGATAACATAAAGGCATTGCATACCTGCCTATAAAGACCGTATCTTGAGCATTTTACTCCATGGCATTTGAACAAATAAAAAACACATCAACCTAGAATGACAATGAAAGATAGAACTTCATCTTCCATGATTATAACCTAAATCAAAGCACTTTACTATATCTAATGGAATCAAGATTACATAAACCAAAATCCAACGGAGCAGCTCTCGTCTCCCAAATATGAAAACTAGCAAAATTTTCATGCATCAACTGAATCAGTACCCAACAATCTCATCCGGTTGAAAATAAAGAAACACAAGATTTGTAACATCTATAGTGCATGAAAGCAAAAGACTTTTACAATGATAATGTTACAACCATAGTTGTAAGATGCACAGAAGGGAGGAATAGAAAGTTTCTTCAGGGGAAGGAAATAGAAGAACATGGGAGGAGATAAGATATACAGGAGGATAAGAACTTGTCACTTCATTCATAACTGATTTACAACTTACAAAACGTCTTTTTATACATTCCAACACCGCCATTCTTAGGCGTGTTCTTAATAGCAACTAACAAAACACGCTAACTTAACTTACAAAAATGCTCACATACATAACACATGCTTATTAACAACAAAACATTCACGCTTCTTCTTCCCAGCAACTATCTCTAGAAATCTCTGATCACTGCTCTCCTTAGCTTCAATTAACCATCTTCTTCCGTTGTCTGATTTTTCTTTTGCCTTTCTTTCTCCAGCTCCCGAGTAAATCATCGCCACTATAGGTGGAGGTCATGACATTGCCCCCTCCATTTTTGGATCATTGTCCCCAAGGGTCCAGATTGGGATAGTGTAGATAGATGAGTGAGGCATCCTCCCAAGTAGCCTGATCAGGTTTGGAACCTGACCACTGAACCAACAACTATTCTTTAGGTCCTGTTCTACTTGGTACAATCCATTTATTCATCACTTGCACTGGATATATGTTAAATTCCCCTTCTTTGCCTACTTCTGGTGGTGTTCCAGCATTGATTTCTCTGTCTTTAAGCTTCTCTTTCAGCATAGAAACATGGAACACAGGATGTATGCATGATCCTTCAGGTAAATCTAACCGATAGGCTACTGTCCCAATTTTCTCCAGAATAGTATAATGGCCATAAAAACGCGGGAACAATTTCATATTGCGTCGAAATTGAACAGAATTTTGGCGATAGGGATGTAGTTTGAGGAATACCTGATCACCAACAGTGTAATGGAGTTCCTTTCTTCCTTTATCTGCAGTTAGTTTCATCGTGTCTCAGACTAGGACTAGGTTGACCTTCAGCAGCACTTGAATTTTTCTTTGTGCTCATGAAAATCCTTCACTGACTCCACCCTTATATCTGCTGTTATTGGTGCAGGTATATGTTGAGATTCATATTACAATGCCTTGAAGGGAGTCATCTGTGAGCTGGTATGGAAGGTGGTATTATACTAGAATTATGCTAGTGGCAGCCACCTACTCCACGAATGAGGCCGGTGTGAGCACATACATCTTAAATATGTTTCAAGGCATTGGTTAAATCTCTCTGTCTGCCCATCCGTTTGAGGATGGTATGATGAGCTCATAGCCAAGGTTCTTCATTAGTTCAGTCCAGAGTGAGCTGGTAAATACCTTGTCTCGGCCAGACACAATTTCCACAGGTAAACCATGTAGTTTGTATATGTAATTCATGAATAATTTTGCTACACTTTCTGCAGTGAAGGGATGAGTCATTGCTATGAAATGTGAGTATTTGGTAAATATGTTCACCACCACCAATATTAAACTCCTTCCTTCTTATTTAGGTAAACCCTCCATGAAATCCATACTTATACTGGACCATGGTAGGGGTAGAATGCTCAAGGACTGCAGTAAACCAGCACACACAGATGAATCAGGTTTACTACTAGCACAAATGTCATAACTGTTTATCCATTGCTCAACCTGCTTCTGCATACCTGGCCATTGAAAGTAGGTTTTAATTCTGTTCAGGGCAGCTTGAATTCCTGAATGGCCTCCCATTGGTGAGTCATGGAAGATGGTGATAATCTTTTGCCTCAGGTTAGCACCACAACCAATACATATCTTTTCCTTTTTCCTGAGTAGTCCTCCCTGAAGTTGGTAGTCAGGATAAGTAGTTGCATTAACTGTTTTGGCTTGAATAATCTCACTTAAGATAGAGTCTGTTGAGTAGCTTTCCAATACTTCTATAATCCAGTCAGTATTACACACTGAGATTACTCTGCAACTAATAGATGTTTCTGGTCCGAATCTAGGTAGAGCATCAACCACTTTATTCTCACTTCCCTTCTTGTATTGGGCTGTGTAGTCATAGCCCAATAACTTGACTATCATCTTTTGTTGTAACATCGTGTTCATTCTTTGTTCCAATAAATGTTTGAGGGCTTGTTGGTTTGTTCGTATAATAAATGTGGTGCCTTGCAAGTATCCATTCCACTTCTTTATAGCTAACACCACAGCTAACAATTCTTTCTCATAAGTAGACAGCCCTTGCTGTTTTTGTCCCAATGCTCTACTATAGTAAGATATTGGCCTTCCATTCTATGTGAGCACGGCACCAATCCCATGGTCATTGGCATTAGTTTCTATCACAAACTGTTGAGTGAAATTAGGTAATGCCAACATAGGAGCTTGGCACATAGCCTTCTTCAAGGTATCATAGACTGTTTCAGCTTCTTCACTCCAACAAAAAGCACCTTTTTTGAGCAACTGTGTAAGCGGTTTACTTATAACTCCATAGGATTGAATGAACTTCCTATAATATCTTATCGATCCAAGGAATCGCCTCAGAGATTTGATATTGTTTGACCTTGGCCAATTTGTCATTGCTTGGATCTTGGCAGAATCATTTGAGACTCCTGCTGCAGAAATTACATGTTTAAGATATTCAATAGTTTTTCTTCCAAATGAACACTTACTTACCTTAGCATAGAGCATATGTTTCCTCATCACTTCCAGAACAGCTTGGAGATGTTCTAAACGGGATTCCAGTTGCTGCTACATACTAAAATATCATCAAAAAACACAAGCACAAACTTCCTTATAAAAATCAGAAAACACTTGGTTCATTAAACTTTGGAAAGTTGCAAGAGCATTGCACAATCAAAAGGGCATAGCAAGAATTCATATTGTCTGTGATATGTTATAAAAATGTTTTTATAGATATCTCCCTCGAACATTCGGATCTGAAAATATCCAGATCTTAGATCCAGTTTACGAAACCAGCTTGCTCCATATAATTCATCAAATAACTCATCGATAATAGGAATAGGAAACTTGCTTTTAATTGTGAGTATTTAAATACCTGTAATCAATACACATCCTCCATCCTCCATCTTTCTTCTTTACCAAAAATGACAGGAGAGGCAAAGGGATTTTGACTCCTCCTAATCAACCCAGTGGCCAGCAGCTCTGCTACAATCTTTTCTATTTCATTCTTTTGGTAGTGAGGAGTGCGGTAGGACATTTGCTTCTTAGTAAATGCCCGTGTCATGAGTGTAATGCCATGCTCTAGTCCACGTACTGGGGTTAGAGAAGTAGCTTCTTGAAATATATCAGTGAACTCTTGTAATAGCTCACCCAGCTTCTGCTGAAATATTTCTTCACTCCTCTGGTTGGCCTGACTGATTTTACTCACCTGGTTATTCTCATCAATCCTCTGAGTGGTGTTGTGCGCAGACTTAGATTGTATATCAAACAGTTAAGCTTTAACCACTCCTCCTTCTTCCTCACAATAGGTAGTATACAATCTGCCAATCACTGTGGCTAGTCCTCCATGAATCAGTTTTGACATGTTCTTGGCAGAAATATATTTCAAATCCTCTGCAATCTTAATAGCTTGTATAGCTATTGGATTCGTATCACTGTTCAGTGCAACTACCATATCATGGTAATTATACAAAACAGGTCCATAATCTTTTAACCAATCTTCTCCCACAATTAAATCATAGTTGCTGAGAGGGAAGGTTCTGGGGATACAAGAAAACTACCTGCCTTGCATCAGTCATCTGAAATCCTTGCATTTAACCTTGCTGATGTTTTTGATGCCATTTTCCACTTCAATTGCCATTGGTTCTACACATTCCAGTTTACAACCCATCCTATTAGCAAACTTTTGATCAACAAAACAGTGGGAACTGCCTCCATCAACCAAGCTAAGATCTGCATAGGCTCTCCTTTGTAGCACCCTTTGATCCGGTAAGTATTTGTGCCTATATTTCCAGCTATCGCATTTACAGACAATATTCCTTCCTCATTTTCTTCATCAATCATCCTTTCACTAGGGCCCTCATCTGCTTCTGCTTCAGAATATTCAATAGCTAGTTTAGGCTCAAGTTCTAGTGCATATATTTTAGTGGTGCACTGATGTCCTGGAATAAATGGAACTCCGCACTTAAAACACAATTTTTTCTCAATTATTTCCTTTAACTCAGCATCGAAAGGAACTTCCTCCTCCTCGTCTATGGCACTAAAGCTTTAGGTTTATTCTGCACTGGGACTAAGGCACAGTTACTTGGCTTGCTACTCAACTTCAACTATGATAAGGAACCTGCAATTACAATTTCAATGAGAGAAGTAACAGTCAATTCATGGTTCTTGGCTATTGTTACAACTGCTTGCAGACTGGTTGGATTCCTAGACCTTATAGTAGATCTTAGATCAGACCTTAAACAAGCTATGAATTTTTCTATAAAGAATTTTTCTTTATAATCAGGATGGGATAGTAGAGCCGCAGAAACTAATGCATCAAATCTTCGCAACAAATCCTGCAGATATTCCTGAGGCCCTTTTTTCAAACACATAAACTCATCTAACACCTTTTTAGGATCTCTAGTGTCAAATCTGACAAGCACAACTGCCACAAAATCTTCCCAATTTGATGGTTTGTATAGGTCATACTTCTAAACCATGCATCAGCATCCCCATCCATATGCATCCTAGCATACTCCTCTCTTTCATGGTATAGAACCCCAGAATATATGGAAAAATATCCCACTACCCTTTCCAGCCAAGCTCTTGGATCTTTACCATTGAAACGTGGAAAATCTGCATGAGGAATTTTAGCTTTATGAGATCTTCCCACGTCTTCATACCCATAATCTTCAACATCCTAGCCTTGATTATGACCATAAAGGTCCTTAACTCCCGAAACTCCAACCCCCAGGTCAGGTGGTTCACCCATGATTGAAGTATGAATGTTCTGCTTATGAGTCAGTTCTACCACATACGTGATTTGTGTCTGTATACTTTGCTGAAACTGTAGCATATTCCGCCGCATCTCTTCTGTAGCTGTGTTCAACTGACTTTTTAACTCCTGCACTGCAGCGTCAAAATTTCTAGGGGAAGATTCATGTGCTGCCTCATCAGGATTAGGCGGACGTGCCATTTTCTTTCCTAACATGGCTTCTTGTTTGATCCTTGCCATAAAAAAGCAGCCTTAGCCGCCGTTACTTTGTTAGAAAAATCCACCATTACTTGAGGCTTCAAATTTATTTTCTTACCAATGATGTACACTGGTGGTTGGATCTGTTAACACGAGCTCTGATACCACTGTTACAACTGTAGTTGTAAAACGCATAGAAGGGAGGATTAAAGGGAGGAATAGAAGGTTTCTTCAGGGGAGGGAAATAGAAGAACAGGGGAGGAGATAAGATAGACAGGAGGATAAGAACTTGTCACTTCATTCATAATTGATTTACAACTTACAAAATGTCTTTTTATACATTCCAACACTGTCATTCTTAGGCGTGTTCTTAATTATAGCAACTAACAAAACGCGCTAACTTAACTTACAAAAATGTCACATACATAACACATACTTATTAACAACAAAACATTCAAGCTTTTTCTTCCCAGCAACTATATCCAAAAATCTGTTATCATTGCTCTCATTAGCTTCAGTTAACCATCTTCTTCCCTGATGGTTCTTTTGCCTTTCTTTCTCCAGTTCTCGATTAAATAACCGCCACCGTAGCCGGAGGTCATGGCAGATAACTCCGCAATTCTACCTCGTAGACTCCTCCTGTTATATACAGTTGATGGAGTAACAAAATAGAATCAACGGAACAAGAAATGCAGAGTTTTTGTTGGAAAAGAGAAAATTGGTTGGCACGTTTGCCAACCAACAACCAACAAATTCCTAAACAGTACTAATACTATTTGAGTACTATTCCCACGCCTATAAATAGGCTACGTGCCTATTCATTTGTAAGAGACAAAAATATTGAATAGAACGATTATACGGAATTTCTCTGTCTGCCTATCCACCCGAGAGGCTTAGATTTGATTCGTGGGAATTTAACGAGACTCTGATAGCCTCATTCTGGATACTTGATCCAGTTATCACGCTTCCGCAACAGGTAACATTTATCATATTATTTTGTTACCGTTATATCCAATATAAGATTCATTCTAATGTTTGGATTACACCATTAAAGATATCACATTATCAATCACTCCTCTATCCTGAAATCTACAAGCCCCATCAAGCATTGAGCTATAAGTACCAAAACTAGGTTAAATTCCTTTTCTGTACATATCAGTTACACAACCAAACGCAGCCTTAAACTATCCACTTTTGCTATAGCCATCAACCATGAATCCAAACATCCCAGGAGAATATATTCCCATATCAAAGAAACTCAAAATTCCATCAAACTTTCCGTCTTTATACAAAATATTGGCAATGATGGACCAAGTTAAGTGATCCCCTGAAACACCCTTTCTAATAATAGAAGCATAGCAGCGCCATGCTAATCTCAGCTCATTTTCTCATTCAATAAAATCAGTAACGAGTTTCAAGTACCTAGACTTAATGAAAAGTCATACTGTTTAGCCATTTGATAAATCTCCAAGCTCTGCAGATATATTTGTTTTCTGCTATAGCAATCAATAACAACATCGAAAATAGGAGAATAATCCCTCAAATCAACATTCTTGCATGCCGGAATCAATAAAGTCATAATCTTGAATGGGGGGTGATCTTGAGTGACAGAATCCAAGATGGTTGTAACAAGCTGTCCATCTGGAGTTGAGCCAATCCTGCCTAGTTGGAAAGTGAAAGCAAAGAGGAGCAAAAGGTAGAGGAGTTTGAGTAATCTGTGATGTACTGGACAAAGTCGTGTTGTAGCAAGTGAAGAAATTAGTTTTAAAGAAGTGCGTTCATCTTAGTTATTAATTAAGTTACATTTAGTTAAATGTAGACTAAAGTCGTGGTAGCTGATATCCACGATTATGCCAAGTGGAGTGTATTTATTCGAACTCTGTTCACGTCAACAGTATGAAATTAAATGGCATCAATTATTTGAATTTCCGTACACTGTCTGAATCCCCTTTCTTTTTCCCCAATCTCGAATCTTCTTCTCTTCTAACTCCATGAACGAATCCCCCTTCCTTCTCCCAACAAAAATCATTGTAACAAGTAGTCAGATCGTTACAACTGGTATCAGAGCTCAGTTTTCACAGATCCAACTCTTGTTTTCACAATAGCTTGAAAGAAACACAGGAAGCCTCAAGTTATGGTGGATTCACTCACTAAAGCAACTCAGGATGAAACGTTGGAAGAGATGACCAAGATCAAGAATGAGATTGCTGTAGGGAAGCGGACTGCACAGTTAATACAACCTATTACTATGGATACAGGACAAAACCTTGGAGAAGTTGCTGAAGGACTAGAAAAGGAGGTAGAAATGGTGATGATCAGGTTGAATCATATTACTTAAGAGATGCACGAGAACTATGATTGGATCAAGTCACAAACGGCTAGATCTGAGCAGTCAATGGTGTTGTTCCAGCAGCGTATTGAGAAACAGGTCACTGCCTTGGTTGAACTCTTTCATAAACAGAACACAAATAGGTCTATCTTGGGGGATCCTCCTGACATGAATGCTGGAACGTCCGGAGTTAACAAGCTACCTCAGACTCCATTTTCCTATCAAGAAGCCTATGCAGGTAACCAAGGAATAGATGTTGATGATTATGGCTACGAGGAAGTGGGGCGGGTAGCAAAAGCAAAAAATGCCATACACAGATTTCCCCAGGTTTACTGGCACAAATCCTCGCTCATGGGTGGAGAGATGCAACAGTTATTTCTCCATCTACACTGGGATCTATGACTACGAACGAGTGGAATTTGCAAGAATGCACTTCGAAGGTGATGCAGATGAATGGTTCACAAGTTTAAGACCCCCCAAACCAGCTTATTGGGATGTGTTTGTGGCAGCTATTCAGGTGCATTTTGATACAGAGGATCCTGAAAATTTATTAGAAGAATTTATGTGTATGAAGCGGAGGAGTGGGGAGTCATTACAGGAGTTGCTTCGCCGTTTTGATGCCTTAGTCACTTCAGTGATGGCAGCGTATCCACACTTTGGTGAGATATTCTACAAAGAGAATTTCATAGGATGCCTCCAGCTTGAGTTAAGGTCTGTCGTGAGGGCTGACCACCCTACTACCTTGCTCCATGCAATTGCTTCTGCGAATAGACAAGAAGATCAGTCAGCTATCTAGTAGACAAGATAGTAGCAGGAGCTATCCAAAAATTGGGATTCAAACAAGCTAACCGTTCTGTAGTCTAAGCTCCCCAACGTGGTAAACCAGTGGTAGTGCCTGAGAAGAGGAGGATTATAACAGATGCAGAAATGAAGGAAAGGTTCAAATAAAGGTTATGTTTCAAGTGTGGTGCTCCGTATGTTTCGGGACATAAATGTACTACAAAATGTTTTGCTCTACAAGCTGAAGTTGGGTCTGAATTGGAATTGGTAGAAAAGATGATAGAAGAGTTTAGATATATTTTTTTGATAAGATAAATTCTCATATATAATATAAGTTATTTACAAAGGTGTGCGCCAAAACACAAAGCAAAATAGAAATAATTACATGCCCTAAACTACCTCAACCATACTCCGGACTAGACCTATCAGGGTGAAATCAGTGGTTGATTTCTCGATCATGGACTGTACATCCTGCCCTTCCATCGTGCCCTATAGTATAGCTATGGGTGATCTGGTATATGGCTCCCCTATCCTCATATAAGAACAGAGAGCATCTCCGCATTCAGTTCATTGCCATCATCCGCTCTTCATCAAACAAAATATCCTGACTGTCAACTTATCATTATTCTTTTTTATAGGAATATTGGTACATAACTCCTTCATGTTTGATGAGTTATCCCTGTAATGAATAGAGTACATAACCCGGTTGGGCAGGAGTATAATAGTTCATTTTCAAGAAAACAACACAACCTCCATCACTTGCAAGTCCATGATTTTCCTTGTGATCTTATTGCAAACCCGTGTATTAGGTGTTAGGCTCTTGTACAACAAGCACACATCTGCTGCAACATGTTGACATGTTGATTCCTCAACTTTCTGTTTCAAGAGTTCCAGCAATCATTAATCTCCCAACTTCATACTCTGCGGCTTTACCATTGTATTGCATTTTTGTAGCATTTGCATGGAAGAGTTTGAAATTGATGACAGTCCATTAGAAGAGAGCGGGGGGAAGGTAACTTGTCTATAAATGCTATTGTGGAAATAGTAACACCAATACTTACCGAGTTAAGGGGCTGTTCAAAGGGGAACCCCTCCAAATATTGTTTGACAGTGGGAGTTCCCACTGCTTTATAGATCAAAAGTTGGCCGAGCGAATGGGGTGTGTATTGGGGTACCCCACTCCGATGTTGGCTGAGGTGGCAGATGGAATAAGGAGGTTGAGTGAAGTTAAGTGCAAGGACTTTAAATGGATTATGCAGGGGGGGAATTCTCATGTTTACCAAGAACTTTTCCCTTGCATAGCTGCAACCTAATATTAGGTGGGGACTGGTTGAGGGAACATGGATTGGTGTTGTACAATTACAACAACATGGTAGTTACAATCATCAAACAAGGGAAATCTATTGAAATACAAGCTTATCAAGGACAACAGGGTATTTCAGCCAGGCAAATGACTAAGTTGATTAGAGGAGGAAGTGCCTCTACTGTAGGCACGGTGTACTTGGCTGAAGGTGATGGGGAAGGGAATGTTGTGAAAGCAGAGTTCTTCAACATGGTCACTAATAACTGGAATCAGGCAACGTTTAAGAAAAATGTGGATGGAAAGCTGAGGATGAGTAGAGATCAGAAGGTTGATGGTTGCAGTGCTGAAGCTGAGGATATGATGAATCTACTTTAGGAATATTCTGATATATTCCAAGACCCTAAAGACTTACCCCCACTGCGAGAGTTGAGCACAACATTGATCTAATTCTAAATGCTATGCCAAGGAAACAAGTCCCTTATAGAGCTCCACATTACCAAAAGGATGAGATTGAACGGATAGTAGGGGAACTCCTTGAGTGTGGGCTGGTAAGAAGAAGCCAAAGTGCTTTTGACTCCTCTGTGTTGTTGGTGAAAAAGAAAGATAGAGGATGGAGGTTATGCGTGGATTATAGATACTTGAATAATCTGACCATTAAGAGAAAATTTCCCATACCAATAATTGATGGGCCGATAGATGAGTTATGTGGTGCAATTTGGTTTAGTAAATTGGATCTGAGGGCAGGATACTTCCAAATCAGAATGAAGGAAGGGGACAATTATCTCAATAGCTTCGTGATGCATCATGGATAGTTTGAGTTCTTGGTGATGCCATTCGGGTTATGTAATGCTACAGCCACCTTTCAATGCCTAATGAATCAGGTATTCGCTGACTTTATATGCAAGTTCGTTCTAGTTTTCTTTGATGACATTCTTGTGTATAGCTGTAGCTGGGAGGAACACCTCAATCACTTGAATTTAGCGCTCGAAATCATGAGGAAGTACCAGTTCTTTGCCAAAAGATCTAAGTATTCCTTCAAACAAAATTCCATTGAATACTTAGGCCATATTATATCAAGTGATGGTGTAGCAACTAATTCCACAAAGATTGAAGCAATGCTGAACTGAAATCACTAAGAGGATTCCTAGGACTAACTGGATATTATCATAAGTTTATCAAGGATTATGGAGCTAAAAGTAAGCCTCTGACTAAACTATTAAAGAAGGAAGGATTTCTCTCGGATAAAGAAGCTGACAAAGCCTTGGAGATTCTGAAGTAGGCTATGTGTTCTGCACCAGTGCTCAGCCTACCTAATTTTGAGGAGCAGTTGGTGATAGAGGCTGATGCCAGTGATTTGGGGATAGGTGATGTGTTGACACAATGGAGAAGACCTGTTGCATACTTCAGTAAATCCCTGGGATATAGACAGCTTGATCTATCCACCTACGAGAAGGAATTATTGGTTGTAGTGCTTTCAGTAAAGAAGTGGAGCAATTATCTGTTAGGTTCTCCTTTTATCATAAGGACGGATCAACAAGATTTGAAGCATCTACTGGAGTAGAGGTTACATACCATGACACAGCCAAAGCTCATTTCTAAATTACTTGGATATGACTATGAAGTGTAGTATAAAAGAGGAGTGTAAAATAAAGCAGCAGATGCCTTATCTAGGTTCGGCCCAGAGATAAACTCAAGCTGCCATAGTCTCTCTGAAGCTAAGGTAGATTGGTTACAAGAAGTGGTGGAAAGCTATTTAGGTGACTCAAATTTTTCTAACATCCTGCAAGCTAAGGTTATAAGTGCAGGCAGCCATCCAGACTACTCACTTCAGAAAGGATTGCTGAGACGGGGCACCAGGATCTGCATAGGGAAGGGTACTGGACTGAAGTATACTATTATATCCACCCTGCATGATTCCCCAGTCGATGAACGTTCAGGAATCCAAACCACCTTGAGAAGAATCAGGAGGTATTTTTACTGGCCCCAAATACGGAGAGAAGGGGAGGAATGGGTGAAAAGCTGTGAAATATGTGCAGGAAGTAAGGCAGACTCTTCAACTCATGCGGGACTACTGCAGCCTCTACAAATTCCTACATCCCCATGGAGCAGTATTGGTATGGACTTTATTGAAGGGTTGCCAAGATCTAAAGGAAAACAAGTCATATTAGTAGTAGTGGACAGGATGAGCAAGTACAGCCACTTGCTATCTTTAACTCATCCCTATTCCGCTGAGAGTGTAGCCAGAGTATTTATTGATCAAGTTTATAGGCTGCACGGCCTACCCCACGAGATAGTTACTGACCGAGATAAAATCTTCACTAGTCTGATATGGGGGGAGCTAATAAAGTTGTCTGGAGTGAAGTTAGCACTTAGTTCAGCCTACCATCCGCAGAGTGATGGACAAACCGAACGTGTCAATAGATATTTGGAAACATATTTGAGGAGTATATGTTCACAGAAGCCTAGTACCTGGTGCAAGTGGTTACCTTTGGCAGAATTGTGGTATAACACCACGTACCATTCAAGTGCAGGTATGATACCTTTTTTAGCACTTTATGGGTATGAAGCGTTGCATATTCCTTTACCCCTTTCTGCCAGTGCTGTTGGTGTTACAGTTAAGGAGTTTTTACTCCAGAAGGAACAAGTTATGGACCTGTTAAGGCAAAATTCATTGAGGCCAGTGGAAAGAATGAAAACTAATGCAGGCAAGCACCGAGTAGAAAGAGTTTTTGAAGTTGGTGACAAGGTATATCTCAAGTTATACCCTTACCGCCAGAACTCCTTACAGTTTAAGCGCAATATGAAGCTGTCACAAAGGTATTATGGACTTATTTCATGCTTGAGATGATAGGGGCGGTGACTTATAAATTGGATCTACCAGGAAGCTGTAAAATACATCCTGTTTTTCATGTGTCATTGCTCAAAGAGAGGCTTAAGGACAGGGAACGTTTATCTAATGAGCCGCCAAAGATGAAGGAAGATGGAGGTTTTGTTATTTTTCCTGTGCAGGTACTTGACAGAAGGGTGAAGCCACACAGAAAGGGTCCTGAAGAGCAATGGTTAATACAATGGAATAGATCTACACCGGAGCAGGCCACCTTGGAGGAAGCTGCACTTGTGATCAAATATCCCCCCCAGCTGGATCCTTTTGGTCAAGGATCAAAAACAAAAGGAGGAGATGTAACAAGCTGTCCATCTAGAGTTGTGCCAATCCTGCCCGGTTGGAAAGTGAAAGCAAAGAGGAGCAAAAGACAGAGGAGTTTGAGTAATCTGTGATCTACTGGACAAAGTCGTATTGCAGCAAGTGAAGACATTAGTTTTTAAAGAAGTGCGCTTATCTTAGTTATTAATTAAGTTGCGTTTAGTTAAATGTAGACTGAAATCGTATAGCTGATATCCACGATTATGCCAAGTGGAGTGTATTTATTCAAACTCTGTTCACGTATGAAATGAAATGACATCGATTATCTGAATTTCCGTACACAGTCTGAATCTCCTTTCTTTTTCCCCAATCTCGAATCTTATTCTATTCTAACTCCAGGAATGAATCCCCTTCCTTCTCCCAACAAAAGTCATTGTAACAAGCAGTCAGCTCGTTACAATGGTCCTTCCTTGATCACACAGTTTTTCCCTAAATAGCATCCGGGTTAGCTCGCAGTTGACCTTGAGGTCAGGCTTGAAATCAAGAACATTCCGGGCCCAATTGAAGAAATTCAGACAAACTTTGGGGTTCGTCTTGATTTTGTTAAGAATTTGGAGGAAAACGCTAGGAGTTAAATTGGAGGACAACTTGAGGGGCCTGAGAAGGGGAACCCAAATTTGGAGTGCCGTTGCAATAAGATAGTGGATAATTGAAAAACAAGTTGGGTTTGCTTGATTTGGATCCTCCAATTCTTACCCGACTTTCTTCCTGTAGTTGCAAAGAATTTTGCAGATATTGAAAGTGTTGGTCTGTTAGCATTTTGGCTGTAGCGAAACTTGCAATACAGGAGGGGGGAAGAGCAAAAGGAGAAGAAGATGGGTATTAGAGGTGCTTATATGAAAATTTCCGACGGAAATGGGCACTATTTTCCATTCCATTTTTGTTCCGAATTACCTTATTTCCGTTCGGAATCGAAAATCGGAATCGGAAATGGAACGAAAATTTCCAAATTTCTGATAATTTCCATTTCCGATTTCCGATATTCATTGTGTTTTGAAGTGAAAATGTTTCATTTTCATTTCCATTTCCAATTACTGTTCATTGTGTTTTGTAGTGAAAATGTTTCATTTCCATTTTCATTTCTGATTTCTATTTTCGATTAAATTCAAATTGAGTATGGAAATCGAAAATGTTCATTTCCGATCACCTATTTCCATTTTCATTTCTGACCTTCTATCCTCGCTTAGGAACAAAAGTATATCGTTTGTGTATATTAGATGGGAGATCACCGAGCTACAAATCGGACGATAGAAGTTTTTTATAGCTCCCATTTTAAACTCTCGCAAAATAATCTTCAACAGGGTATCTTGCATAAGGATAAAAATGTAGGGTAAAAGTGGATCCCCTTGTCGCAATCCCTGATAGAATGGAAAGAAACCCTGGGATGTTTCATTCATCTGAATTGAAAACCATTGTTCTTTGATACATCTCATCAGAATATTATTGGCCGCCTGAGAAAAACCTTTTGCTAAAAACACATTTTCAGGAAGGTCCACCGAACTCTGTCGTAGGCCTTGGTCATGTCGAGTTTAATCATGGCATTTTCCCCTAGATTCTTATTATTGATACTCTTAGTGAGCTCTTATGCCAGAATAATGTGGTCGAACATGCTTCTGCCTTGAACGAAAGTTCCTCATTCCTCAGTGATCAAGTTCCCAACAAATTTAGCTAGCTTGTGCACCCGGGCCATAGCCAACACCTTGTATATTACCAAACATAGGCTAATGGGTCGGAATTTATCAAAATTTTCAGGTTTCTTCACTTTGGCAATCAAGACCAGCATATTCGATGTAAAATTATCGAGAAACTTGATCCATAGAAGAACTCTTGAATTGCACTGGCTAGGTCCCTCCATGTGATATCCCATGTTGCTTTGAAGAATTCTGAGCCAAAGCTATTAGGTTCTAGGACGTTGTTCCCTGGGATTTCCCATAAGTCCTCCTTGATTTCTGTGATGTCAGGAATCTTACATATACTTCTTTTTTTCCCGGTCACCGACTTTCTATTCGAATAGATCTGTAAGATTGTATTCATTTTTTGTTTCTTCGCCTGCCTTTAATGTATTTTCAAAGTATTTGAAGGCTTCCTCATGCACACAGTTTTCCCTATTAGTTTCCTTCCATCTTGTAAGTTCATTTGAGATATCAGGCTTTTGTTCCTTTTCGCACTTATAATACCGTGGAAGAATTTTGAATTCATGTCCCCATCTTTTATGGCTATATGTTCAAGCCTGGATAGCATCCGGTTCTCTCATTCTGTCAATTTCTTCCTTTGTGTCCATTACTTCTGCATCCAAACTACCTTCAAAACCTTCCCGTAGCGCCATTTTTATTTGCTCCATCTTTTGCTGAAGTTCTTGGATTTTAAGTTCTACTCTGCCAAATGATAACTTATTCTATTCTCTAATATTACCTCTCATCATTTTTAATTTCATTCCCAGGTTCAACATCTTGTTCTCCTGACTCACCAAGTGCAATGTTCTCTAACCAGTTCCTTGAATGTTTGTCTACATATTTAAAAATCGGAAGTGTTTAGTATCATAATATCTCAGTTGCTCACCCATCAAAACTATGATCGGTCTTGTAAGATCTCCGAAAGATATACTACGTGTCAGATGCAAAATTTGTGCGGAAGCGTAATCATAAGTGTGTGTAAGCATACATAACAAAAATTTCAAAGATATTTTGACCATGGATCTTTGATAATTTATCTCATTTCTTTGAGACAACTGCTCTTGTTCCATCTGTTGATTAGTGCTTGGTTGTGGATCTTGAATTTCTTCTAGTTCCACTTTACTCCCACTTGTCTATTTTATAACAAACTCTTTTTCTAGAAATGTGGCATGTCTTGAAACAAACACATTTTTCTCAACAAGATTGTAGAAATAATATCCAAAACAATCTTTTGGATATCCTACAAACAAACACTTATCGGATTTAACAT
>JAOWBN010177503.1:0-17597 GCA_028565015.1 Pinguicula moranensis
GTTTACATGTTGAGGTTAAACTGATTAGGGACGATGCTTTTACGCTATAGTTTCCTATGTCTAGTACTCCTAGAATTATTGATTAACTCTCTCTATTGAGTTATACCTAGCCAAATTCCAAGTAACCCAACTGCATCTTCGTACACTTAATTTGAAAGAAAAGCAGGAGACTCATTAAAGTGCGTGTTCACATTAACAGGTAAGTGCAATAAATCTTTACCTACCTTATGTCTAAGTATATGTTTCAAGTTGCCTTTGACAATTATCGCACAATATAGCAATAAAGAGTTAACCAATATTGTGTATTTTCACGTAATTTATTTGGCCAGAATAAATCACATGCAGTTACTAGTTTAATTTGTCAAAGAGACTAATCACAAATAGTCCAAGATATGAAACTCACATTAATCTACAAAAAAAACTTGATGAGTTTTTAGGTATAATAAATTTAAGCACAAAACCAAATTAAATTACCTAAAAACACTCACTTTACCACAAGCATACGGGTGTAGTTGTGTAAGTGAAAATATGATCAAATTCCACAGAGAGTGTTTGGTGTTAAAAGTTGATTCAAGCGTGACCACCTAAACTATTATGCACACAATTCAAAAAAATGAACAAAAAAAAGATGAAACTTGTTTTTTTTGGATTTTTAATATAAGAAGAAATTAATATAAACTAAAAATTACAGAATAACTTAACTACCAATGAAATTCTAAACACTAGGGATCATGAAAAGATAGACAAGGATTAAGGGATACTCCTAAATATGACTAGAGTTACTTCAATTTTCTCAATTTATGCAAGTTTACATGTCAAGATTAAATTGATTAGGTATGATGCATTTACGCAATAGTTTCCTATGTCTAGTACTCTTAGAATTATTGGCTAACTCCCTCTGTCGAGTTATACCTAGCCAAGTTTCAATTAATCCAACTGCATCTTTGCACACTTAATTTATAGAAAAATAGAAGACTCATTCAAATGCGTGTTCACATTAACAATTAAGTGCGAGTAATCCACTTTTTACCTACCGTATGTCTAAGTATAGGTTTAAAGTTACCTTTGACAATTATCGCACAATATAGCAATATATAGTTAACCAATATTGTGTATTTTCACGTTGGCCAATCACAAATAATCCAAGACATGAAAATCACATTCATCTACAAAAAATCAGTTACCCATCTATCAACTTAAGAGTATAACAATAAATTAGCTATACATGTTTAATTTGGAACACCACCACATAAATTTAAACAATAAAAATACAATTAAAACTAAAAAATTTAGAAACTCCCCTAAAAAGGCAATCCAATCCAAGTTTTAATCCTCAATAATTTAGTCGTGAAAATTATTCCAAATCAAATGGTCAATTTTTGTTGTAGCTTTTTCTTCTTTTTCGTTCCTTCTTTCTTCTCCTCCCTTTTTCTCCTTCTTCACGTCAGCCTCTTTTTATATTCTCCTCCTTCTCTTTTCTTTTTTTCTTTTTCTTTTTATTCTCCTCTTCTCTCCCTTTTGTCACGTCAACTTCTTTCAAAACATAAAAAATCTCCTGCGCAACAGTTCTTCATTTTCTCCAGCGGCTGATCTCTTCTTTCCTTTTTTTTTCCTCCTTTTAAAATCTCTTTCCCTTCCAATTTTCTTTTTTCGTTGTTTCCTTCCTTCAATTCTTCTCCAGGAGTGTAACCTATTTCTTTTCTCCTGTAGCATAGGCTGATTTTTTCTTTATGTCGCTGCTCTCCCTCTTTTATTTTCATGCGCAGTGGCAGCCTTCCAAAATTAGGGCTCTTCTTTTTTTTATTTGTCTTATTGGGCCAACCAATTATTTTTCACTTTTGTCTTCAATCAATCAAAGTGGCCAAAAATATTTTTTCTCCAATTAATTTTCCTGCAAATTCATGAAACGACCAAAAAAAAATGATGCCACTTTTTTCAATAAAAATTATTAAAATGAGTCATTTATAATTATTATTAAGTGTAAAATCATAGGGAATAGATAGGTTTATTTGATTTCTATCACTCACTTGAGAAATCATTATATGGGTTAAAACAAGCCCATAGGCAATAGAATAAGCGGTTTAACTCATTTATGACTAGTCTAAAATTCATAAGAAATAATTACGATCCATGCTTATATTTTAAGCATTCTGAATGTGTTTTTGTGTTTCAACTTTTATATGTTGATGATATGTTAATAAGCAAATCCAAAGATGCAATAACCAAACTTAACATGGACTAACCGGATCCAAAGATCCGGCAAACCATGAGCCTTATACCGCCTCTTCATTTTTACTATTTTGTTTTTCATTTTATTTTTACTATCTTGTTGCATATTCTTACAAATAATCGTAATACTTTAGATTCGAACAAATTGTAACAAGACTTTAGTTTTTAGAAGGTAAACATCAAGAAGTAATAAGTAATTCTGCTTTAATAACTCAAGATTCAAGAAGTACAAAACTGTAGCACCTTAGGATGGATCACATGAGCAAAGAAGGTTTGACGATTTTGCATAGTAAAGGCTGCTTAGGTAAAGATTCAATTTATGATGTTGTGTTTTTTGAATCCTATGTGATGGGAAAGTAGCATAGGCTGCATGATAAGTTGATTTTGTATCAACTTATATTGAAATTTTATACTTAAAACCCGCTTATCTTCAAGAAATAATTGTGCACTTAATGTTTATTTTTCGTATTTTGTTTAGGATTAATGATTATGATTTACAAAACAAGAAGCAAATGAAAATAATCAAAATTGCAAGGCAGTGGCCCAAAATTACAAGTCGCGACTCTAGACAGGAAGTCACATGATTTATGGTGGGAAACTGCAATAACCCTAACTTTATAAATTGCTGTAAACTGAATATTTTACCTCTGCTTTTGAAAAGAAACATCTCTCAAGCCCATAGTAAAAGATATTTTTAGATGGCATGCACTTCCCAAAAAGGAGGGAGATTTTGGATGACACAACATTCTTGGAGAGAAAAGCTTGCAAGGGAAAGAGCTCACGGGCGAGTTCACAGTTCACGCAAGAAGAGGTTTTCATTTTCTATGTTGATCTTGACAGTATGAACTCAAAATTAGCTTGTTTCTGTGAAACCTGTACCATGAGTATGGGCTACTACCATTTTCCAGGGCATGATGTTACTCTAAGTGAACTTGAATATTTTTTTTGAATGTTAAGCTTTTTGAGATTTTATTAAAGTTCTTTGGTTTTATTGGGCTTTCTTGTTTCATTTGTTTGGCCAACTCTTGCTAGTTTATTAAGTTTAATTAGAGGTCAAGAGACAAAGATTAATAATCTAGACTTGGTAAAATTAACTCTAATGACCATAGTATGAGAATGCATATGAAATTAGTGTTACCACGTGAGGATTCCATGAGTTTAATGCTTCGTGATATGTTTAGGCTAGAATCGAGAGATAAGTTGTTGTCGGGGCTATATTTATGATAAATCTAGGGGCAAGAAAACACTCAACTCATGAATGCAATTAAGGATAACTCGAAAGAATGTGTTGCACAAAAATCACAAATATAACACAAAATGCTCAAACCTCATTATTGATAGACAATTCTTGAACTTATACATCTCTTAGACCCATACATGGCTGAGGTACTTATATCATAAGGCTCTCAATGCTCGACATTAGTTATAGGACGCAGTCAATCGATCTATGGACCGTTTCTAGATGCTAAGAGTATAGCTCATTCCATCTCCCTAGATCTGGACTTTGTCTTGATCTAGACTTCTCCCACATGTACTCCAACGTATCCTGAGCATTAGGAGCACGCGCCCGCCCATTTCCAACTCATGGACAACAGGTTTGGCCGAGACGCACCTCAGTCTTACACTCGAACGAACCCCTAAAAACTAAGAACTACTTTTGGTTCAAACCATTGCTCATGTGTTTGAGTCGTTTGGGTCCGAAATTACTAGCCACGTGCTCACAAGTACCTTACAAGTCGGTTAGATGCAATAAAATAAAATAAACATGAAAGAAATAAAAATTGACATGGACAACACTAAAAGTGCTACATCGGTCGCGAGTGTGCACCTTTCTTGACCAACAATCATTTCCTTCAAGCCATTCGCCCAATTTACTCATGTGCTATCTCCTTTCCTTATCCTTGTCCCTACGTTCATGATAGGACAGATCTCGCAAGGCGGTCTCATCCATGTAGTCCAAAGTCTCGGATGTTGGCTTGATGGCTTGAGTGAATTGAATGCTCCTCCATCAGCCTTTCCATGTTGAAAAGAACACAGCCTCGAGTCCTCATAGCACGCACTCAAGTGTTTAACATTGAAGACATCAGATGTCTTCAAATGGCTCGGGAACTTTAGGCGATAGGCATTGTCATTGATCCTCTCGATCACTTTGCACGATCCTATCTTCTGATTTCCAAGTTAGTTGTACTCGTCGTTTGGGACTCAATTTCGATTTAGCACGGCCAAAACTTGGTCACCAACATTGAATACCAAATTTATTCTTATAGCATCAGCACAAGCATTGTACTTCTCGTTGGTTTTGGTGATGTTTGTTCGGACATGGTCATGAATACCCCTAAGGTGTTCGACCATCTCTTTGCCTTTAGGGATGGTTCAACCAATTTGTGGAGTGGGGGACAAGTCCAACACTCATGAGGGGTTGTTTGCCACACGCCACCTCAAAAGGACTAAGGCCAGTGATCCTATTCTTTGAGCAACTTGTAGGCAAATTCAGCTTGGGCCAAGGCCATGTGCCATTGTTTTGACTTTGTTCCAACTAGGAATCTCAACAAATTTCCTAGACTTCAGTTGACCACTTCAATTTTATAGCAGTGTACGTGTCTTAGACCCTTTGCTCATTTCACATTTACCTACCCTGTGACGGTCTATAAAATTGCTCCTTTTCCATTTTACCTCAGCATATACCACAACAACCTGTGAAAAATAATCTCGATCTGTACTTTAGAGCGGGGTTCTTGCATGGACTATGAAAAATTAGAAAGACATGCAGATCAAGGGATTAATTAGCTAGTCCGATAAAGAATAAGGAAACAGGTATATCCCTCTTTCAGTCTTGATCCATTACCATGTTGTGCATTGGATTTTGTTTAGCATTTGAGATGTGTTCACTTCCTCTGCCAGGAAATGAAGTTTGTTCCTGCTCTTCCAGATTATCCAAATTGTTGCTAACCAAATTGAAATCCAGGATGCTTTATCCACTCCATCAGGTTTGGTGTTAATCAAGGATAAGATGGATGTCCCCTGTTGAGTTCCTACCATTAAGATGATGTCGATATTCAACCAAGTACTTAATATGTTCCACATCTCGGATACAGTTGTACATGAGTTAAACAAGTGCTCGTAAGTCTCATCTGCATCATGACAGAATGTGCATTTTATATCCTGATCTGTTAGTATAATTTTCCTTCTCCTTTGGACAACCTTTATAGGGACAGAATCCTGCAGCATCTTTCAGGCAAAGATAATGATTTTTTTGGCACTAACTTATTCCATACCTTCGGCAGGAGCTGAACTTCATGGTTAGTAAAAGCTGGTGGTGAGGTTAAGCAGACCTGCCTATAAGCTTCTTTGACAGTGTAATGCCTATCCATACTCTCTGTGTAGTTGTGTCTGTCCATTCCATGAATTGAAGGAGCCTTATCCTGCAAGAATATCATCAGATCTTGATAATCTGAAGGTTCATAGCCTCCCAAGAGTCTTCTCCATGTCCATTCCCAGGTCGAATTCTCGCCATCCCATTTCCCTGACCGAGCAATTGTAGTCTCCTTCTTTTCATCAACTAAATCAGCCAGGTACCTCTCTGCCAATACCATTGTACCACTCCATTTGTCCTTACAAAATAGGATTCCTTCTCCATTGCCAACAATGATTCTGCACATCTCATTAAACCAAGATCCCACAATAACTGACTGTAGTCCTAACCACTATTTAGAAGCATATCTCTTTGATCTCCTCCACTTTCTAAAAGCAGAATCAGGTTGTTTGAGTTCATTTTGATCACCGAGTCTCAGTCTGCCTTTTTCTGAGTATTTGGAACTTATAATCCTGCGGGCCAATGTGGAATCTCCTTGCAGTAGTCTCTCTCCTCATTTACCTAAAAGTGAAAGGTTGGTAGCTCGCGGTTCTTTAACTCCCAATCCCCCTTGGTCAATGGGAGCAAGCAGCTTGTTGCGGGTTGTAAACATGTACGCACATAAGTTTCTAAATTTAAACTTTCTACGAAACTAAAAGGAAGATATTCTAAACAAACTAGTTCTACTAGACCTTCCCTATTTCTAGAATGATTATAGCGAATTAATTGAGTGCTAGAAGACGTACCTCTGGATTCGGTTCCACACCGCATCCACTTGCGTTTGCGATAGAATCCCAAGAACTAGACAATTAAGTTTGTATAGGATCGAGACCAACCTCTTGTGCGTGTTTCGTTAGCACATGCTTTGAAAATGAGCTATAACTCCCACCTATAATATAAAGAAATATAAATTTAAAAAAATTAGTATTTAAAAAAAATATCTACAAAAAAAATACTTAAATAAAATTTTACTTAAAAAAACATAAATTTTTGTGAGGAAAGACTTTCGAACATAATAGGCACTTCACCAAAAAATAACCGGGCTCTCTATCTGGATTTGGAAGTTTATCTAAATTTTTTGTAAAAATTCGGTGAAGTTTGAGGATAAGTGGGTGGTCATGCTTACTGTTCTTCACGTTTTGAGGAGGTGCTTGCTGTTTTTCATTACTTTGCAGAGCCATCGGAGGCGAACGATGAGTTTGAGTATAAGTGGGTGGTCATGCAAGCCTATTACGAGCTGTTGTAGACGATGGTGTTACAACCTCCAAGCATATATCAGCGTCAAAATCGTGTGGAAAAGTAATAATTCTTTTCGACATTAGTGGAGTATAAAAGGAATAAAATACAAATATTGTGAAAGAAAATGAAATGAAATGAAATTGCGAGACCAAATGTTTGTAAGACTAAAGAATAAGAATGAAGAGATAACAAAGTTTTGTGTGTAAAAAAAACCCGGGACATATCTATTTGTAGCCGTAAAATTCGAATTTACATTTTTTTAATTTTTTTTTAAATTTGTATTCGTTAAATACGACGGGCCGCCCACCGTGCCTTTTCATTTTTCTCAATTTTTATTTTTTAATTTTGAACGGTTTAGACCATTGCGCCTGACAGGCCACGTGCCGCCCGTCGATGGAGTTTGGCAAATGGGGCGGGCCAAATGGGCCTGGCCGTGTAAAGTGGGGTAACGGGCCTGCCCAATAGGGCGATGGCGGGCCATGTATGAAAAATGGGCGGCCCAGACCCGCCTATTTTTGAAATGGGCCACTAAGCCCACGGGTTTGCCCGGCCTGCCGTTTGGTTATTTAAAAATAAAAAATAATAATAAATTTTAAAAAAATTAAAAAATTAATAAAAATTACAAAAACGAGCGGGCCTTGGTGGCTATTAGTCTTAAACGGACGGGCAGGTCCGACCTATTTTTGCAAATGGGCGGGTAGGCTCGGAGCATTTTTTAATACGGGCGTTCCACGGTCAATTTTCCAGCCTATTTACCCATAACGAGCGGATCTGGCTACCCAGCCCGCCCGTTGGCCGACCACTACCGACACGACCCTTTCAAAATTTTATTTTATTTTTTATTTTTTTGAATTTGCGTTTTTGGCGGTATGGGCCTGACGGGCCACATGCCGCGCGTCGGACATTTTCAAAATTTTATATTTTTCGAATTTAAATTTGATTTTGGCGGTATGGGCCTGACGGGCCCGCGGGTTAATTTTTTAAAATGGAATTTTAATAAATTTTAATCGTCCTATTTCATTAGAAAAAAACATTTCTTTAAAAAAAATTAGTTCAATTTTTTTTTTCATTTTTTAAATTTTTGATTCAAATATTTTGTTTTGTTTTTAAATATTTTTTTGTTTTTGTTTTTTAATTTTCCGTGCCCGCCTCGTGAGCACTACAGGTTCCGTGCGGGTCACCTGTTGGGCCAACACTCCGGATCGGGCACGGTGGTTTGTTTTTTATTTTATTTTTTGATTTGGCGGGTCAGAACTGGCGGCCAATGATTTATTATGGCCCATGTGCAATTGGTTGTATTTTTGGACACTGGCACGACCCTTGAACCTTATGGGCTTTTGGCCGGCAGGCCTGTCGTGCTTTTCACAGGCCGAGTTTGGGCCGCTGGCTTTTTTGCCCATCTCTAAAGTTAACTATGCTGTTTTTACTTGTCCAAAAAAAAGAGTAAGCTATTCTTACAAACCATAAAGTTTTTTGTGCTTATTTTCAAACAATAGAATTTTTCTATGCTTTTGGACGAACTCATAAGAATTTGGTGCATTTGACTTCAAAATAATGTCTTAAACTATTTCTCTACACTAGTGGTAGGCAAATGGGCGATCCGGGCTAAAAATTTTAATCCGGCCTGCCTGTTTGAAAACAAAGGGCTGGGCCCGCTGGCCAATTTTTTAAAAAATAGTAGCCGGCACAATCCTCCATTTTGCTTTTTTATTATTTTTAAATTTGTTTTATTTAATATTTTATTACTATTTTGGCCCCCATATTTTTCAAAATTTGAGTGTGGTCTCCCATTTTAAAAAAAAAAGACAGGTCTAACCGGTCTATTTTTCACGCAAGGCCACCGTCGCGGCCCATTGACCCGTGGCCGGGGTGACCGTTTGCCGAACTGGAGTTCACACAGCTTGTAATTAAAAAAAATAAAATCGCAAATTTACTTAAAAATTCATCCCCGTGAATCATTGGTCTGCCGTACGACTTCGCAACGCGATGCACAGTGCGAAACTGCGAATTGAAAGCAATCCTTATCCCAATTCAACTAAAGTTCGTTTCTATTTTCTTTAAATAGTGCTGCTCCGACAGAGAAATTTGGCCTAAGAATTTTCTTTAATTGACTCTCCGTTTTCCGACCACAACGCTTCTTGCACTTTCTAGTTTCGACCTCGTCTGTCTCCCCAATCCCAATGGGTTTCAAATTTTCGCCGGCATCCCCCGCCGGCAAGTGGCTCGGCTTCGTCGCCGCCGTTTGGGTTCAATCAATTTCCGGGAATAATTACACCTTCTCAAACTATTCCGACGCCCTAAAATCCCTGATGGGTCTCACTCAGCTACAGCTCAACAGCCTATCCGTAGCTAAAGATATTGGAAAAGCTTTCGGACTCATCGCCGGTCTCGCTTCCGACCGCCTCCCCACGCCCGTCATACTTCTGATTGGCTCCATTGAAGGATTCATCGGCTATGGCGTCCAGTGGCTCGTCGTCAGCGGACGAATCCAACCCCTTCCTTACTGGGCGGTGAGTAGAATAGAATATACGCAGGCAGCTTGAATCGTGATTGGTCAAATTTTACTGGTTTTTGGCTGAATTTATGGTATCTGATTTGTCTTTTTAGATGTGTATTTTTCTGTGTATGGGAGGCAACAGCACGACTTGGATGAACACAGCAATTCTGGTCACGTGTATCCGGAATTTCCGCAAAAATCGTGGCCCGGTTTCTGGTATTCTGAAAGGTTATGTCGGCTTAAGCACCGCCATTTTCACGGATCTCTGCTCGGCCCTGTTCGCCGACGACCCAGCCAAATTTCTCATTATGCTTGCGGCTATTCCTTTCGTCGTTTGCCTCGCTGCCATTATTTTCCTCCGCGAAATCCCCCCGTCGTCCTCCGCCGCCGAGGAACACGACGAGACCAAATACTTCGGCGTAATTAACATTCTCGCTGTCATTATAGCGCTCTACTTGTTAGCATTCGACGTGACCGGCAGCCATGGCCACCTCTTCTCTCAAGTTTTCGCCGCAATACTCCTGGTCCTACTTGCCTCCCCCGCGTCAATTCCGATTTACCTAGCGGCGAAGAACTTCATCCGCTCTACCGCAACGGCGGACATGGAGAGAAACACGAGTGAGCCATTACTGGCCACTGAGACAGAGAAGAAGGTTGAATCTCTTCTTCCACCTTCGTCGTCGGAAAGGCGTATCCCTGTTCTGGGCGAGGATCACACTATCCCGGAGGTTCTGAGGTCTGCCGATTTCTGGATCTTGTTTGTGTCCTTCCTTTGCGGCGTTGGCACGGGTCTTGCAGTGATGAACAATTTGGGTCAGATGGGTCTGGCTCTCGGGTATGCGGATGTATCCATATTCGTTTCTCTGACGAGCATTTGGGGATTTTTCGGGCGGATCCTATCTGGGTGGGTATCGGAGTACTTCATCAAGTAAGTGATTTGCTTGGATCATTCATAATTGGATTGGTTTTCTTCAAACTGGATAGAAGTGAGCACTATGGCCTTAATTTTATTTTGTTTGAGTAGAGAGTAGAGTTATCGGGCTGAAGACGAACAAGGTGTAGGTTCAATAACGTAGAAACTTACCTTGACCTTTTCTTGTGGTTAGATTCTACATAGAAATAGAACAGGGGCCGGATTTGTAAAATGTCATACACGGTTTCAATTGAGAATTAATGTTGGTCTTCTTTTCTATTATCTATTTATTTGCAGGCGAACAGGTACCCCAAGGCCAATCTGGAATGCAGCTTCTCAAATCCTCATGGCATTGGGTTACATCCTGATGGCCATGGCCATGCCCGGATCCTTGTACGTTGGATCCATTGTCGTCGGAATCTGCTACGGTGTTCGTCTCGCAGTCACTGTTCCGACTGCCTCCGAGCTTTTTGGCCTGAAATACTACGGCCTCATTTACAATATCCTGATCCTCAATCTTCCGCTCGGTTCCTTCCTATTCTCCGGATTGCTCGCAGGATTCTTGTATGACGCACAGGCCACGCGCACGGCCTCTGGGGGAAACACTTGCGTTGGCGCACACTGTTACCGGCTTGTTTTCATGGTTATGGCACTTGCTTGTGTGGTTGGATTTGGTCTGGACGTGGTGTTGTCTATCAGAACCAAGAGCGTTTACGCAAAGATCTACGCGGGACGGAAATCCAGCAAATCGCAAGTGACAAATGGTGTTAATTGAGTGAGAGGAATGTCTGTTGGCAAACTATTTGTGGATGAACAAGGGGTATTTTTTGGGGGCTCATGTTCACGTCTTGACGTTGGCGTGGAAAGTTAAATTTATATCGTGGCATCTCGAAACTGGTAAAAAGGGGTCAATAAAAAGAGACTAGTAGTTGGAATCCACTTCTGCCAAAATCTTCAATCTTCATTCTGGTAAATTTTATTAATGGACGGCTAAACAAAGAAAGTATTGTCGACTGGGATGAGTTAAGTTTTATAAATATTAGAAATATAGTTCATATGTTTGTAAATTTTAAATATTTGTGGTAGTTTCCTATTAGAAGATTATTTTAGTTGGGTTGGATAAAAAAATCTATTAGTTTTTGATACAATAAAATTGTTATAAGGTTTGTTTCTTTCCCAACTTTGGATCGCCACAAGATGCAATGATCTGTTTAATAAATCGAAATGATAACATGACTAAAAATTGGTAAGGTAAATTAAATACTAATAATGTAACTTATTTTTTAATAAGGTTGTTGAACTATTTTTCCAGTCAACTTATAAAATAGAAATAATTTTATTTGATCAAATTGCTTTATTTTGGTCCAATAAGCAAAATTACTTTGATAAACTAATTGATAAAGTGGCAGCGAAACAGAGTCGTAGTTTAAAACAATTCAAATAATTTTATTTCTACAAGAATTCACATAATTGTAGTCCACCAAATTCTAGAGTGAAGGCAATTTAGGCATCCTAATTCGAAAGCCCAAAGCATAGAGAAAAGTGCTCTGAGGATTTCAGGCCCAAAAATGTAGTTGGCGAGGGAGGAACTAACCTTATGAGCTAAAATACCATTAAAAAAATTTAGGGGGTTATTTTTTTCGCCCCAATTTTTTTTTCTGTTCAAAAATAAAAAAATATTTCTTTTTATTTAAATATTTTAAAAAATAAAGGTTACAAATATTTAATAAAATATAAAAATAACATCCAAATCAAAATAATTAATAAAGTTTAAGTAATTAAATAATAAAATATCAAATATATCGCACTTGACATTCTATCGCAGTATAAAATAATTAAACTCTATAGTGGTGCTCAACTGTGATAACTGTAATACGCCCTTCAGAATCTTTATGCAAATCAGTCATAATTGATATTGCAATATCATCACACTTACAAACATTTCATCTCTTTGATTAACATTGCATCAAGGATAGTTCTTTAACTCGGGTTGAAATTTCTCCTTCTGAATGTAAGCTCGTATCATTGCATCTCTTTGATTAATATAATATTTATATATTGGCATTCGTTTGCCCGGATAACGTTCAAGATTAATAACTTCAATTTTCACACTAGTGGGGTCACGCTCAAGAGGAGGATCACGCTCAGATTCCATACTTCCTAATCAAAGAGACTGAAGCACAAGTCCTGCAAAAGAAACAATAGAAAACTCAGGTTCCATACTTCACAGCACAATGAGCATAGAGATGGATGCTCATGCATAGGGGATGGAGCCACAAGTAAATCAATATAAATTGTTGGTACTTACATCAGATCCCTCTTTCTCTTCCACCTTTTCTTCCTTCTTTTAAGCTGTCGCCGCTGGTGTTGCACCACTACTACTTGGTCCACCAGCAGGTGCAGCAACAACAACTCCACCTCCACCTGCAGGTACTGAGGCCAGCTTTTCCTTCCCATAAGCAATCAACTCAGTGATATCTTTGTCCTTGACTTGAGACAGAAGGAACTCAATCTTGATCTCATCAGCATGAGCTCCAACTGAGGCATGAGGGCAAAGGTAAATTTATAATTTTTTTAAATGATGTGGTGATACATAAATCAAGACATTAAAGAACATAGAGCATAAGATTTGTGCAAATGCCATTCATGAAATGCAAACAAAAACTAGCACCAGACTACAATTATTTTCATGACCCCTAACTGTGCTTGTGGGTATTGCCTATTCTTCAGTGGTGTTGCGACAATTCATCTGGTATTATGAGATACTTATTTTGGTTTTCTACTTTGCTTGAGTGTTTCACTTTTCATTGCCCCGAACTTAACTCCAAATTCCAGAGAGATAAACTTGCTTACAACTATTAATACCTAGCATCTCTACACAGGAAGAACACTTGCACATCAAATATGTCCAGAGCTACTAGCCTACCAATACACATAAGTTCATCAAATTAAAATAATAAAGACAATGAGAGAAAATGGTCATCAAAAACAAAACTTTGATTCTTCATACTTCACGGTGTTGAGGCAAGTTTAAACATTAAACGGCAATCCATTGATTCAGTAATGCAAATATCAAATACTTGAGAAATCGGCCACTGAATGGAGGATGTCCTTCAAATCATTGGCGGAAGGGCTGTCATTGCCACCAAAATAGCAAAAAAATAAGCGGCAACAAGCTTCATCTCTAATCAAGCGAGAAGAAAGAAATTCTCAGAATGAATTACTATATACTACAAACACATTGAGAAACATGAAAATCGAGAAGAATATAGAAGATTAAATGAGATAAATGCTAGCTACAGGAACTACTCCCAAAGCCGTCGCCGTACGTTCCTGAGTACCAGCGTAGAAATAGAGCTCGCCGAACGGAAGTAGATTTCCTATCATTAAACATCAAGACGCAAGGGCGGGCCTATACCTGGGCTAAGCCCAAATCGACCCCAGGCTAAAGCTCGGGCCCGCCCCAATATAGGCTCGCCCTTGGTTGTTGGTGTTGGTTTGGAATAGATAGTAATCGTATTAAAATTTAAATAAATCTATTTTATTCCAAAGATTTAATCTTAAATGCGGAAGAATGATAAACATAATATAGATATAATCTATTAGGATCTTGAGGTTACCTGCATTAAGTTTAAAAATAAAAATAAAACTTGCTCATCACATTTATCATGTGAATAACCCACTCCCACGACAAATGTGTAATATATACGTATAAATTAAAATATATCTAAATAGAAAACTATAGATCTAGTACCTATTGTCAAGAAGGTTTCACTAGCAAGGAGATTGTCGCCTACTTCACTGCAACTTCCAAACCATCAAGGTTTTCGAGCTTTATCCAGGAACTATAATTCAAGATTATGAATCTCTTTTGTACTCACAAAAAGATAATAAACTCATCCGACAAAACTCACTTTTTAGGATTGATCTAATCTCAACACATAAGCCGATATCAAACAAGAAAAGAAAAATTCTCTTTTTCCATCTCTGTGAAATTTGACGCCACTCCCTAGCACAACAAATTTCCAAAATATCTTTGTAAATAGAGAAATAAGACTTGTGTTGTGGCTAGGGTTGGTTTCTATTTATAATAAACGGTTATATTTTAACTAATTAAAGGCTCACAATTAAATATCCCATGAATTGGGCCAAATTAATTAATTAGTTAACTCCTTAACTAACTATGTCTATTTAACTAAATCTGATAAGATTCTTGATTAAATCTTATTTATTTAAGCAGAATAAAACTTAATTTAATCTTACTATTATTCCATTGACTATTTAATTAGCAACTTAATTATTAACCCAAATTAGACACTCTAATTCATGGAAAAATAAATAAAATTTTGGATTATTGAAATTTGCTTTCTCATAAAATGACGTCCATTGACCCGAGGGGTCACCACCCTCAGCGAACCAAATGAGCATGGCTCAAGGCTGTGCACACCCACGTCTAGCTATTGCTAGGTTCGCCCCGGCGTGATACGCTCACTTATAGCTCAAAGCCTTGGGCGTGTGTGTGCAAGGCCTATGCACGGTAGCATGCTACGCATTGCGCATGATGCACTCTTCCATGCCCGACACATTGCATGTTTCGCGAATACATTGCTTGTCCATGCACAATGCATGCACAATGCACGCATTGCTCGGCCGATGGCCTATGCGGTACACACGATTCAGTTTGGCAATCTTTTTGTCATCCTCGTCTGATGTGAATCTTTGTTCACATAACGAAAATGTGAAATCGAAAATTTTTTCTTGCACAAGAGATACAAGAATATTATGATTTATCAAACTGAATGAAACTACAATCAGATAAAAATTCAGAATGTATAATGGAAAGAAATGAATATGTAAGAAAGATATTATGTCTTAGAAACCCAATCAAATATATATCATCAACCCCTTGACAACTATTACGCTAAAAATGAATGTAAACCATAGGATTAATTGAATGCCTACCCGAGGAAATGATAAATACGTGTATCAAAGGATCAGCCTTTACATGAACCCTAAGGAGCATGCAAACTAGTTATCTTTAGAATAGGAATTGAAGAAGCAAAGAAATCCCTCTCAAGCTTGCAATTTTCATTAATCAACGTCTGTTCTCAAGAATGAGAAAGTTACCGGCTTACAAAGAGTAAATAGGTCTCTAAGGAAATCCCTAAGTAAAAGCCCAAAATAATGAAAAAACTAGTCCAATCTTAATTAAAGAAAAAGGTCCCAAATTTAATCCTATTTTATTTAATAACATTTAAAGAAAATCAATCTCAACTTTTGGGAGCATTCTCAGCCTCTACCAGCTCGATCATGTTGATCCATGGTTTGCCAACATCTTGTTTGGTTTCCTCTTGCTTCTTCACGCCTTTCAGTAATATGTTCAATGTTTCCTTCATCTTTTTTGTCCTTACACGGGTCATTAGGTCACCCATATCCTTCAAAGGATTAACAAGGCGTGTGTGGGCTCGTACATTCTCATCACTTCCTCCCTCCTGAGAAGGATTCATACTCGAATCTAAAACATCGAGCTCACGACCCTCTGCAATATCAAACAAACTCAAATCAACCATATTGAAGGTAGTACTAACGTTATACTCACCTAGTAGGTCAATTACATAGGCATTGTCATTCACACACTGTAGCACTTGAAATGGGCCTCCGCCCCTAGGATCCAACTTGGTCTTGGCATGGTAGAGAAACGAATTTTACGAATGTTTACCCAAACCCAGTCACCTGGTTTGAACACCATTGCCTTACGATGTTTGTTGGCCACTTGTGCATTGTGCTCCTTCTTCTTGAGAATCTTCTCGTGAACCTCACGGTGCAAATCCTGCTCAAACTCGGCTTTTCGTTTGCCATCTAGATCAAGAAATTTAGTAGTAGGAAAAACAGATAAATCCAAGGGCGTGAAGGGGTTACAACCGTACACTACCTCAAAAGGAAAATATTCGGTGGTCGTGTGAGTTGTGTGATTATAAGTAAATTCAGCAATAGAAACACATACCTCCCAATTCTTTTTGTTCTTCTTGATTAGTGCTCGAAGGAGAGCACCCGAAGTGCGGTTTACCACCTCAATTTGGCCATCTTCCTGGGGATGAGACGTGGTAGAGAATAGAAGTTTCATCCATAACTTACCCCATAAGGTCTTCCAAAAGTAACTCAAGAATTTAACATCACGATCACTCACAATGGTACGATGAATACCATGTAAGCGAACTATCTCACGAAAAAATAATTCACCCACATGTTTTGCATTATTAGACTTATTGCAAGGAACGAGGTGAGCCATTTTTTAGAATCTATCAATTACCACAAATAGGCTATCATTACCACGCAAAGAAGTAGGCAAACCAAGCACAAAAACCATAGAGATGTCAGTCCAAGGATGTACGGGAACGGGAAGGGGGTTGTACAACCCGTGAGGCAGGGATTTTGATTTTGCTTGTCTACATGCAATGCATGAAGCACACAATTTCTCAACCTCTTTTCGTATGTTAGGCCAATAAAAATGTTCCAAAAAATGTCATAAGTCTTAAGAACACCGAAAGGTCCCATTAGACTTCCGCTGTGCGACTCTCGAACTAGTAACTCGTGAAGGGAACTCATAGGCACACAAAAGTTTTTCCCAAAAAAGAAAACCATTATTTCAAAAATATTTATGAAAAGCTCCATGTTCACATGCTGAAAAGATAGATGAAAAATCAAAATCCTTTTCATGAAATTCTTTGATGTACACAACCAATCAATTTTGAATCACATACAACAAGCACATACGCTCTTCGTGACCAGGCATCAACAACAATATTTTCTTTTCCCTTTTTATACTTAATAACACAAGGAAAAGATTCAATGAAAACACTCCATTTAGCATGCCTTTTATTCAACTTATTTTGTCCATGCAAGTGTTTCAACGATTCATGATCAGTATGGATAACAAATTCTTTGGGCCTCAAATAGTGTGGCCAATTTTTTAATGCCCTAATCACAACATACATTTCCTTGTCATAAGTGTGATAATTCAAAGTAGCACCATTTAATTTTTCAGAAAAGAAAGCCAAGGTCTACCACCTTGTAAAATCACACCACCTATGCTTACGCACGAGGCGTCACATTCTAGCTCAAAATTGAGGTCAAAATTCGTAAAGCAAGCATGGGGGGCATTTGTAAGATCATTTTTCAGAATGTTAAAAGCATTTTCTTGAGTCTCTCCCCATTCAAAATGAACATTTTTCTTAACCAAGTGATTGAGGGGGGATGGTAAAAACCTGCTAACCCATGAAAGGACCGAATATCACTCGCGCTCTTTGGTGTTGGCCAGTCACGTATGGCTTTCACCTTACACTCGTCTACCTTAACTCTATCCTTGC
>JAOWBN010177514.1:0-17597 GCA_028565015.1 Pinguicula moranensis
ACTCGAACCCTCAACCTCTTGACAAGCCAGGAGATTGAGGGCCGCATGTTTTGCCGTTAGGCTAGCATGCACCGTTTTCACTATATTCTCTCGATACTCCACAGTACAATCATACATCTTGCACATATGCCAGTCTCACATCCATTTCATGGTTTTGTCACGTGGGGTCTCGGATCTCTTTTTTCCTCGCATGTGCTCTTGAAGCATAGTGAGACTCACGTGTACGCCCATCCTGACTTCGTGTACACCGTCGTCTTTGTGCATGCAGTGAAGGAGAGATCTCTGAGCGGTGGTGCTTTGTTTCTGATTGTCACCGTACCTGTTTTCTATCTAGGCATTCGGCATTTTGTTCTTTCAGTGCATATATTCCATCAATTGGGACAATTTCGATCTGCATTGGCTGTGTTAGACCTTTCCATCAGAGGGGTCCGTTGGGAAATTCAGCGATCTTCTTCACCCTTCGCTCACCAATAGTCACATGCATCTGCTAAGCTTCGCCATCTCAAATTGTTGAACATCTGTTGCCAAGCACCTTCTGAATACATCACAGAAAGAAGCTGCAATATTCTGTTAGTTAGATTTGTGGATTTCAGCTTAGGTAAGTCACATTTTGTGTACTTATCTGTCCGTAGTATGATTTTCCCGTTGCTTTGAAGTGCCCCTTTAGTTTCTACCTCCGCTTTACCTGCATTAGTAGAATTCAGACAGTAGATATGCATAGCATTGATCAAAGTACTGTTTTAGATACAAGTATCCGATCCTGCTCCTTTTTTTTGTCTAGGTGACGAAATCTTGGACGACTATGGAACATGCAATAGGGACAACAGCCAGTATCATAGGTGCACTTGTAGCATACCTCATTTACAATGCCAATTTTCTGTTCCATGTGGTAGTAGAAGGTATTTCCTCCAGATGGTATATCTTATTAAATTATGAGCATTGTTTTATGTGTCAAGTTATCATACGGTATGAGATTAAGGACTCTCCTATTAATAGAGGAACATGTATGCAACATATATGCCAGGCTTAGGTACAGAATGTGCACCCCACTCTATCAGATCTCTGTTTATACTTTCCTAGGCACAGGCCAGTATAAGCAAGACAGTTAAGTGAAACCTTTTAGAGCAAGCATGGTTATGATAAGGTAGCACATACTCATATATTGAAACTCATGCATGTAACTGGATCACAAAGCCAATTGTGAGCGAGTATGTAAATTTGTTTTGCCTATGTGTCTTTAACCATAGCCAACTGGATCACAAAGCCAATAGAAATAAGCAGCTTGCTTAGCTGAGGAAAAGCTGATCAATGCCTTTAACAGGCCCATAGGATCCTGGGGAGTATGCTAGCGGCTCTATCTTGCATTGTAAAGTAGGATAGGGCTATTTTCTGTAAATACTTTATTTTCTTTATAAAAAAATTGGCTTATAAAAAAAAACATAGCCAAGTCATATGTTGAATGTTTTGTGTAATGATCGGGGGGGTGTTTCTTGAGCAATAAAATGCTTAGTGCCTTCCATACCCGCAATGCTTAGTGCCTTCCATACTCGCAAAATGCTTAGTGCCTTCCATGGGGGTTGGACTTTCATCCGAATGCTTAGTGCCTTCCATACCCGCAAAGAGAATGCACATTTGTAGAATAGGTGACTTACAGATTCTGGCTCAGTCCTGCATATTGGATAGAGAATCTCACTGCTAGCATGAATGATAGTTGGCCTCGTAGGACTTCCTTAACTGGAATAGCATTCTGTAATAATTTCCATCCAAAGATCATAATCTTAGATGGTGTGAATGCATTCTTGATGCTTGTGAGTTTTGTCACCTCATCTGTTGAGTAGGAAGTTGGTGCTTCCCGAGTTATTTGTGTGTAGGCATACTTAACAGTATATAGGCTTCCCATATCCCCTTGGAATACATATTTGTCCTTAGAGAATTCCTCATGGGCCCACTCTTGCAGAGTGAGTGTCCTGTCTTATAGATCATTTAGTTCATGGTCCCTGATGGTTCTTCTCCAAGTCCATCCCCAGACCCATCTGTTATTTTGCCACATGCCCATGTCTGCTACGCAAGCTCCTTTGTGTAGAGTGACTCTATACAGTCTTGGGAATCTTTCTGCTAGGCACTGGTCATGCTGCCATCTGTCCAACCAGAACCTGACACCCTCCCCATTCCCTAAGCTGATCGCAGACTCTTGAAACCAGGCTTCACCAGCTATGGTTTGAATTGTACCCCACTAGTGAGATGCATAATCTCTTCTTCTGTTTCTCTGTAGTGGCATATTAGTCTGAGGTCGCCTCAGAACTATATGATCACCCAACTTCAGAATTCCTTCCTGATTATACTTTGAGTACAGGATTAGGAAAGGTAGGTTTTGTTCATCTGATAGTACCCTTGCCACCCATTTACCAAGTAATGCCTCATTAAAAGTCTTTAGATTTCTAATTCCTAGGCCTCCTTTGTCCACCTCAGTGGTAACTTTCTTCCAGGATATCCAATTTACCTACCTTTTTTTCATTTGTTGATCCCCAGAGGAAGCCTCTTTGAATTGAGGCCAGTGACTTCAGAACTTGTTGGGACACCTTCATGTAACTGAAGTAGTGAGATGGTAGAGCCATTAGAATAGAGTTAATCAGTGTAAGCCTCCCTCCCATGCATAGATGCTTCTGATTCCAGTCATTCAAAGTCTTGCCAAACTTGTCAAGGATAGGTTTCCATGTGTCCCTCTTCTTAGGATTTGCTCACCCCAACTATTTGATTGCGCGGGGAGTTATTCTGACAGCCTAGGTATCTTGCCATATCCTGAACTATCTCCTGCTGCACATATATACCTACTAGGCTAGTTTTGGAGAGATTTATCTTCAAATTTCTTCGTACGCAAACCTTGTCGAAGAAATCTCTTTGTTCCACAAAATCAGCCAATTCATCTGAATCATTATTAAGATTATATATCGAACTCTTATATTTTCTAAAGATTATATATCGAACTCTTTTTTTACCATCTAGTGAGACTTTATTAGTCCTGTAACCCGAATACCTGATGAGACGTTATATCCTTTCGTTCTTAGAAGCCGAAATAGCACAGCCTGGCAGGTAATATCCGGAAAAACATCTTCTTTCCCAAGCCAAACTCTGTCCAGAGTGTCGGGTAAGAATATGTATAGTCAATCAGAAATTACCTTTTCGGATCACCTGTATAGATGGTCCATAATGATGCCTATCTCATGCTCAAAGTAGTGATCTACTCCCAACTTTTGGAGCTTATCAACAATGGAGAGATGAGCGTACGTGTCCACAGGGTACATAGTCGGCACTGACGAACAACAATAAATAGTGTAGAATTCAGAGAGAAAAAAAATCACCCACAATATAGAATGCATCCCCCATCCCCCACAGGCTTTGACGACTGAGATTAAATACTCTAAGCACTAATCATCATGGCAGTGAATCAACACTACAGCTGTAGTTACTGTAGAGTTGGACAACGAACCATTACTTGTTTGACGTACCAATTTAATCTCATTCTCATCCCAGTTGAATGATCTTCCAAGTCCTTCTGCTACATATTCCAGGCTTTGCTTTCTTCCTCTAGCATATCACCAAAAGATTCCATCATAATCAGATGTACTATCACCCTCTCAGATTAACATGATACAACTCTTCAATGACTTAATCAAAATCAGAACAATCAAAGGGAAAGAGCACATGGACTAACCTGATAAGGTAGTCTCGATCGTGAAGCAATGAATCAAGTAAAGCAGGCTGTAAAGGCAGAGTCAGATCCAGTTCCTTAGCAGAGTTAACCATCGATGCAAAGATAACTTCGAATCCGACAGGGGAACAATGAATTTCGAAAGCCGCAGGGCAAGTGCGGGAAGCCATGAAATCCAAGCCTAAAATGAGATCAAGAAACTTTCATTTAACTGTAAAAACCACAATTGAGGACCAGCATTTTCAACACACAAAAACAAAAGCTTTCTCCGGGAAAATACGAAGAGGAAAAGAGCGTTTTTACCTCCATGACTAGTGTTGAAAAGAACACGCGCGAACTCAAGTGATTTGTCACGAGAAACAGAGGAACGATTTTGGTTTTTAGAGAGAGAAAAAAAACCCCAAATCTGCGATCAAATCTGTGTTATATCTTTCTATATTATTCACACATACATTTCTCCTTTTTATACTCTTTACACTGCAAACGATTTATCCAAATATATTACTAAATAACACGTCTTCAACTGTGGCCGTCCGATCACCAGCAATTTGATCATCCATTATCCAACTCGTTTTCTACTAATAAACGCGTGTTTTGAGTTCCCTCTTCAGACACGTTTTGCTTCTTCACCATTTGTTCATCAGACACGATCAAATTACCAGACTGCTCTTCATTCTTCTCAGACAATCGTCCTGAGCAACTTGCATCAATATTCTGTATTCCAGGTTGATTCTTTGTGCAATCTATCAGTTCAGATTGATACTTCAACACCCCCCCTTCAAGAGGAGCGTTCCATAAGCTCATCTTGCCCAGTATATGATGAAAGGCAGGTCGAGCAAGAGCCTTTGTGAAAATGTCCGCCAACTGATTGTGGGAGGAGATGTGGTTCGGCAAGATGAATCCAAGTTTGAACTGATCCCTCACAACATGGCAGTCGATTTCTATGTGTTTTGTCCGTTCATGAAACACCGGGTTCGCTGTTATATCAAGAGCCGCTCGGTTGTCACACCAAAAATGGATAGGCAAGGTTGCTTGAATCTGAAAGTCATTAAGCATATAGACGATCCATTGTAGTTCACGTACCGCCATTGCCATAGCACGGTATTCTGCTTCAGCAGAAGAGCATGCGATAGTGACCTGCTTCTTTGTTTTCCAAGATATGAGGCTGGATCCAAGGAAAATGCAGTACCCGGTTAACGAGTGTCTTGTAGTTTTACAATTCCCCCAATCTGCATCGCTATAGGCGGTTAAAACCGATGACACACGATTAGAGTAGAATAACCCGAGTGTCTGGTGCCCTGAAAGATACTTCAAAACATGCAAAGCACCGTTCCAGTGCGAATCATGGGGCTGATGGACGAATTGACTCAGTTGTTGAACGGCATATGTAAGATCTGGTCTTGTGTAGTTTAAATACAGTAATCTCCCAATGAGCCGTCGATATTTTTCTGGATTATGATAGAGGGGTGTTGCGTCTCTATCTACAGCATCAAATTTCATATCTGGAGAAAGAGGTGTAGAAACTGAGGTGCATCCAAGATGCCCTGAATCCTGCAGCAGGTCATGCACATATTTTCTTTGATTGATGTATATCCCGGCCGCTGATCGCGCTATCTCCATTCCCAAAAAATATCGTGCTTCACCAAGATCTCTGATAGTGAAAGCACGGTTCAGATAATCCTTTACTTTGCAAATGTCAACCAAGGAATCCCCCGTGATCAACACATCATCGACATACACAATGAGGAAAATCTGATGAGATGCTGTTGTTAAGGAGAAAAGACATGGATCATGATAAGATTGAGTGAATCCATAAGCTGTCAGACTTGTAGTGAACTCTATATTCCACTGTCTGGATGCTTGCTTCAAGCCATAGATAGATTTCAGCAATTTACAAACCTCTCCCTTCTTGGCTCTGTCATAACCGTGTGGCGGATACATGTACACTTCCTCATCAAGTGTACCATGCAAGAACGCATTGTTCACGTCTAGCTGCTGGATGTGCCACCCTCTGGAAGCTGCCACTGCAAATAGAATCCTAACGGTGACCACCTTGGCAACCGGACTGAAAATCTCAGAGAAATCCTCTCCTTCCACTTGGTTGTATCCTTTCGCAACTAAACGTGCTTTATAACGGTCTACTGTCCCATCTGGTTTACATTTCACTTTGTAAACCCATTTAGATCCTATAGCTTTCTTGCCTTCAGGTAAAAGAGTAAGCTCCCAGGTACTATTGGCCTCTAGTGCCTGCAATTCTTGCCTCATAGCAGACTGCCATTTGGGATCCATTTTGGCCTGATTGTAAGTGTGGGGTTCTGTCAACCCTGATAAATTTGCAGTGAACATGCAATAGGAGTCTGTGAATAAACAATTGCTGTCAGATAATGGTTGGTCAGTAGCTTGGTTTGCAGAATCTTGAGTGGAGAAAACATGGAAGTCTTCAAGCCATGAAGGTGTTTTGATCTGTCTAGTACTTCGTCGTAAAGGAATGGCTGCATTAGGATCATCAGCAGGTACAGGTATTTGCTCTGCGGGAATATCAGGGGATAGACCTGACCCTCTGCCATTATCTTCAATATTCTGTACAGGTAGAGAGTCATAGAACAAATCAGCTTCTGCATTCAGTGGCTTGCATAATGGCAAAGTCGTGCTGTCATTTGTGTCATGCACTGAAGGGAATTGGTCTTCATAGAATTTGACATCCCTGGACACAACAATTCGTTTAGAGTCAATCAAATATACCTTGTATCCCTTCTGATCTGATGGATACCCGACAAATACTCCCAAGAGAGCCCTTGGATCTAGTTTATCTCGTGTAGGTCTGTGATCCACCAAGAAGCATTGGCAGCCAAATACTCTCAAGCAACTGAGATCTGGTTTCTGTCTGAACAACAATTCATACGGAGATTTCCACCCCAAAATTCTACTTGGCCATCGATTGATCAAAAAGGTTGCAGTTAAAACGGCCTCTCCCCAAAAGTGCTTTGGCAGATTGCTTTGAATCAATAATCCCCTGGCAACCTGCAACAAAGTCCTGTGCTTCCTCTCAACTATGCCATTTTGCTGAGGAGTATATGGACAACTGCGTTGATGTATGATGCCTCGATTATGGAAGAGTTCCAAGCAGTAAGAGTTCAAGAACTCTGTTCCATTATCAGTCCGCACCTTCTTAATTCTCTGCGCATATTGGTTTTCCACCAACTTTAGAAATCTTTCAACAAGTTTGGGTACATTGTCTTTATGCCTGAAGAGGTATATCCATGTACAACGGCTATAGTCATCCACAATCGTAAGGAAATATCGACATAAACTTGTTGTCTGAATCTTATAAGGCCCCCATATATCAAGGTGAATCAAACTAAAACATTCAGCTGATCGCATTATGCTGTCAGTGAAGGGTTGCCTGCTCTGTTTGGATAATGGGCATATCATGCACTTATTAATATCATCAAAATCCTTTTGACCATTCACAAAGTTCAAGTGCAGCAGTACATCAGATGAAGGGTGTCCTAGCCTGTTATGCAACAAGTGGGCAGAAACAGCCGCACACATTTCAAAAGAGCTGTTCATTACATCAGAATTGGAACATAATTTTCTAAGCTGCAGTGTGGTGTTGAAGTATGCATCTTCGCCTCTCTGGACAGCTTCTTTATCAAAACCATCAGCATTCAAAACGTACAGACCCTTCTTAATTCTTCCAACAGCAATGATCCTCTGTCGCTTAAGGTCCTGAATCAGGCATTGATCAGGAAGAAAGTGGAACATTAAATCTGAGTGTAGTGACATCTTCCTTACGGATAGCAAATTATATTTAAAACTTGGCACAAGTAAACAAGATTTCAGAACTGCAACGCCACCCAAAAACACATCACCACTGCATTCTACAGTTTTGACACTCCCATCAGGCAGCCACACGGGAGTGATCCCAATAAAAAAATTCAGATTTATCATTACTTCTCTTGTAGTACACATATGATTAGTTGCTCCGGTGTCGACAATCCAATCCTGTACACCAATGTTAGCACATAAAATTGACGAAGACAAGCAGAGAAATCTTGTACCTGCAAAGTCATCATAGTGAGCCATGTTTACAGACAGTTTTTCACCAGAATAATCCACTCCTTTTCCTTTAGACAGCCTGTAGATTTCCTTCTGCATATTCTCCACTACCTCATACAAATTTTGCATACTCTGATCACTTTGGAAGTCCAGTGGAGATTGTCCTGGTTCGCCAAGTTCAACAAGGTTCACTGAATTATTTTGCCTTCCTCGATTTCTCTGACCCCCTTTACCTTCAGGATAGCCTTTCAGTTTAAAGCAATAATCTATTGTATGTCCAATTTTTGTGCAGTGGTCACATTTCAGATTGGATTTGTCACCTCTTCTGTCACTCCACCCCTACGGATATCCTTTTATCTGGAAGCATTCATTTATGGTATGACCTGACTTCGTGCAGTGAGAACATGTCAAGTGGCTCTTATCAACTCTTCCCCCTCCAGTGGATTCCTTTTTCCAATGTGCATTCCTTGCTAGCATTGCTGTGTTCATACCTTCATGAGCTGCGTGAATATTTATACTTACTTACTTCTGTTTTTCAATGGTAGTGATGATGTTATAGACTTCATCCACGTCAGGTAAGGGACTGGAACGAATAATTGAGCCTCGTTCAGTGTCATATACATCATTCAAACCCATCAAGAACTCCATTACCCTGTCTTCATTCTCTCGTGTTGCAAGCAGAACACCCTCACCTTCAACATAAGGAACGGGCCTCAATTGCTCATATTGATCCCAAATAATTTTTAGGTTTCCAAAGAAATCACATACACTCTGATTTCCTTGTCTAAGCACAGACATCTTACGCCTCAGTTCAAATAGGTGTGGCAAATTGGTAGTGCCAAATCTCTTCACAATTCCCAACCACAACTTTCTTGCATCCTGCACAAATACAAAAGTTTTCATAATTTCAGATTCCATTGCACCACGGATCCACGAACACACCAAACTATTTGCACGTCTCCATTTCGGAAACAGGGGTGAATCTTCATCTGGCTTGCTTAAAGTTCCGTCAATAAACCCAACTTTGAATTTGGCCTCTAAGGCTGACATTATAGCACACTTCCAAATCAAAAAATTTGTATCATTTAACAAGATGGAAACCAACTGCAAACCGGGATTGTTCGATCCATGGACTTGCAATTGTTCTTCCATCAGTTCCTCTAATCGCTGTTGCCGCTTCATCGTCAACAGCTCGATCTCCTTCTCAACGTTACCCATCGCTGAGCACAGTAACTTGTGTTTCCAAAGCAAAACACAGAACTTGAATTCGTGCGATCTGGATCAATTTCACACCTGCTCTGATACCATGTTGAAAAGAATAACCACGAACTCAAGTGATTTGTGACGAAAAAACAGAGGAACAATTTGGATTTTCAGAAGGGAGAAGACCCAGCAAATCTTCAATTTTTTTGTATTGTATTGTCACTATTTTTTCATACATACATTTCTCCTTTTTATATTCTTTACACTGCAAACGCTTTATCTAAATATATTACACAGTAACACGTCTTCAATTGTGTCCGTCCGATCATCATCAATTCGATCATCCATTATCCAACTCACTTCCTACTAATAAACTCGTGTTTTGATTTGCCTATTCAGATACGTTTTTCTTCTTCACCTTTCGTTCATCAGACAGGATTGAATTTCCAGATTGCTCTTCATCTTTCTCAGTTGATCGTCCTGAGCAACTTGCCTCCATATTCTGTATTCCAGGTTGATTCTTTGTGCAATCTATCAGTTCAGACTGATACTTCAACAGTACCCAATCCGAAGCAGACACGTGAGCCAAGCGAGATTGGATAGCCGCTGGTGCATAGGTCAACTAGTGTCCTGTCTGAAATCGCATGTGAAGGTCCAGGGTGCAATTCGGCGATAGTCACGGAAGATCCATCGAATTTGGGCACGTAAGATATGGTGGGCTTGGGACTGGCCCAGGGGGAGAGAGACAGTGAGCATTTGGGCCACGACATTCCAGGACTGGAGCTGAGGGGTCAAGAAATGCATATGAATGGAGTGAGTCTGAATTTTGTTGGATCTTTGGTAGCTAGGTTGGTGAACTCGCTACAGTCGCATCGGGATTCATTACATTATCTGAAGTCAAGGCAAATTTTATGCAACACTAGGTAGCAAGTAAGATTTCAAGTGTATTCGAACCAATGATCATATGTGGTATGTAGATGCCACTTCGTCGGGCTCGTAGATAGGGTGCATCCTATTATGCGAGAACTCCCTAGGCTATTTTGGCCTTATTTTATTCAATAAAAAAATAATTATAAAAAAACCTAGTACAGACACAACCTTCCAAAGGTTTGCTTACATAATTCAACCTTCGTTTATATTGAGTAATTCGGATCATACTTTTTTTTAGAAGATGAATGCTTCAAAAACAACAATTCTGCTTGAATATATCAACGATATGATTATCAAAGAGAATGATGATTCAGAAATCGCCACTCTCCATAGACAACTTGCATCTAAGTTTAAGATGAAAGATCTGGATCAATTATATTATTTTCTTGTTATAGATGTTGCGCGCTCAAAGGAAGGATTTTTCTTATTACAGTGAAAATATACTCTCGACTTATCAACTGACACTGATATATGGGATTGCAAACCTACGGATACTTCATTGATGGAAAATCATTGGTCGAGTATTTTTCCTGATCAAGAGTTCACTGATAAGGTGCAATATCAACAAATTATGAGAAAGCTAATCTACTTGTCTCACACGACCTTGATATCGTGTATGTAGTGGGGGTCAATTAATTTATGTATTGCCCGGGTAAGGACCACATGGATGTTGTTATTTGAATTCTCCGATATCTAAAAGGATCACCAGAAAAATGGATTATGTTTTCTAAACACGGTAACCTTGATGTCGAAGGATATATAGATGCAGATTTGGAAGTATGAATGACAACAAATCTACTTTTGGATATTTCATGTTTATTTGAGGAAATTTGGTGTCTTGGCAAATTAAGAAACAGAACGTGGTTGCATTATCTAATGCTAAGGCCAAATTCAGGGGAGTAACTTAGGGTTTTTGTGAGCTTCTATGTCTTCGAATGTTAATATCAGAAATTGGTTTTGATCCTAAGCCAAGGATGAAACTATTTTGTGACAATGATGCAACAATTACCCACCAAAAAAAACAATGCTGCAATTGATATGTCGTATAATCCAATTCAACACGATAAAATCAAGCTCGTGGAGATTGATATACATTTGATCAAGCCCCCTGGATGCAAAGGTTATTCATCTACCTTTTATGAAATCAGAAGATCAATTGACAAATATACTAACAAAACTTGTGTGCATTAAGTCATCCCACAACTCAGCTCCGCAAATTGGGCATGAAGATCTTGTAGCCTCAATTTGAGAGAGGTTGAGATTGAGTCGTGTATGTCGTATATATGGTAGTTATGTAAATTATTAGTTGACTTGTATAAGTATGGGATATGTATCAAATCCTTACAATCACGCCATAGGTTAGTGATAAATTAGTTGTTTAGTCGCTATTTATATGTAAAGATGTGACTCACAATTCACACTGAAATATTATTCCAAAATTCTATGCTACTTTGGCAGTCTTGCAAAAATAACAAACAAGATTTGCATGGTTTGACTTAATAGTCTATTTAAAATCATGTTAAATCAAGGTCAGTTTTTTTCCATTGAGCCTTGATAGGTCAAGTGGTGGAGCACCCTTAGTAATAAGTAAGAGGCCTCATATTTGATATACTGATTGAGTGAAACTCTCCCAAAAAAGATATAAATGGTATGCGTGCGTGTTTAACTATCCAGAAAATGGGTTAAACCTTATTTGTTACATAAGTATTTTTTAAAATATATAATTATATATAATTTATTACTGACTAATATATATGTAGTATAGTTTATATTTAATTAATTATAATAAAAATTATATAAAAACTAAATTAATTAATTAAATAAAATATGAAACAGCTGCGCCGACAAATGAACCAAGGTGTCCAGCCCGGCCGAGCCAGATAGCTTGGCCCAGCCTGCCCCGATCATGATACTTGGGCTGGGCCGGTCTGTTAAATAAACTGGCCAAACCCCAAAATGGCTAAACCCAATCAGATAGGTTTGTTATCTTTTTTTTTATATATATATCTTTGCATCTTTTTCTTATTTTTAATTTTATTATAATGTATAAAATCATTCCGAAAAAAGTATTTTATTTTCTTGGGAGATAAAGAGTTAGAATTGTTTCAAACGTTTGAAGTTTTATTAGATATCTCTTTGCGTTCTCAGTACAATTGACTTATAGACTTGTCTAGGAGTTCTAGTCATCATGGGATCATGACTTGGATAAGGTGTGATCCCTATAATTTAGGGATCACATCTTTTACAGGTAAGCATGATCACCCCATGTTTATCCACTATGCTAACACTCCCTCTCAAGTTGAATTGAGAGATTTTCAATTTTCAACTTGCTTAGAGTACTTGAGAACACTTGCTTGGTGACTACCTTTGTTAGAATATCAGCTGGTTGTTCTTCTGATCGTACAAACAGAAGGCTGATAATACATTCTTCAAGTTTTTCTTTAATAAAGTGGCAGCCCGCCTCTACATGCTTAGTTCGATCATGCTGGACTGAATTTTTGAATATGCTGATAGCTGCTTTGCTGTCACAACTCAACGGGCATACTTCATTGACCAGTAACCCAAGCTCGTGAAGTAGTTTCCTAAGCCATAGGATTTTGGTTAAACCTCGTGCTATGCCTCTGAATTCCGCCTATACACTTAATAGGGGTACAACTTTCTATTTCTTACTCTTCGATCAATTGGATTACCTATTCAATCAGCATTTGTATACCCTGTAATACTCAAGTGTCCATTGATTGCAAACCGAATCTCCTATCCTAATGTACCTTTTAAGTATTGTAAGACTCGGAGTGCAGCTTCCATATGATTAGTCTGTGGGCTGTGTATAAATTGATTGATCACACCAACAACATATACTATGTCTGGTCAAGTGTGTGCAATATAGATGAGCTTGCCTACCGGGTGCTAGTATCAAGCCTGGTCTGCTAACTCTGCCCCCTTATGTGATTTGCAGTTTCTAGTTGAGTACCGCAAGAGTGTCCTAGTTTGCAGAGTAGGTGTCCTATTTCTATAAGAAGATCTAATAGGTATTTTCTTTGTGAAATAAAGATCACTTTTTTTTTAATATTTGGACCTCTATTCCCAAGAAATACTTTAATTCTCCTAGATCCTTCATTTCGAACTCACTGAATAAGGTTTTTCTCAGTTCTCCAATTTCTTCTGAGTCAATTCCTGTAATCACCATATCATACACATAAATAATAAGACATGTGATCAACTTGCCTTTTTTTTCTTGATGAACAGAGTATGATCTGAGTTGGTCTATTTGTACCCATATTTATTCACAGCCAGTGTGAATTTTCCAAACCAAGCTCGAGGTGACTGTTTCAGTCCATATAACGCCTTCCTTAATCTGCATACATGATTTTTATGGAACCCTATCGAAAAACCTGGTGGTGGATTCATGCATACTTTTTCTTTTAGGTCTCCGTGTAGAAAGACATTCTTCACATCAAACTGGTGTAACGGGCCAGTCCAGGTTAGTTGCAACAGAAAACAATACTCGAATTGTATCTACTTTTGCAACTAGTGAAAACGTCTCGGAATAGTCAATCACATAAGTTTGTGTGTATCCATTTGCAATCAGTCTTGCTTTATATCGCTCTATCAATCCATCAGCTTTCCTTTTAATGGCAAACACCCATCAACATCCAACTGGATGCTTTAGGAAGTTGACACGTGTCCCATGTACTATTTTTTTTAAGGGAATCCATCTCTACTTCCATAGCTTGTCGCCACTTAGGATACTGTAGAGCTTCCTGAGATGTATGTGGTAATTGTTTTGAATACAGGGCTGCAGTGAATCCTATGGCAACACTCCCTCTTACCAAATTTACAATGGGATATCGTGACGATCGTGTTGGATGCTCAAGTTCATATTGTCTAGGAGGAATACCACGAGTACTCCTAGGTAGAAGTTCTCATCTTGGTAGTACACCTTCCGTAATATGATCAAATGATGGAGTGAGCGAGTCACGTGTACTAACCTCAAGAATATCAGTCCAAAGCGGTGGGTTGGTGGCATCTGATGTGATAACCGGTTCTATGTCAACAGGGGCAGCCTGGTGGTTTCATCATCTGGATATTGTGGGACCTCAATAGGCACACTAGATTGAGGCCCAACACTTGGTGGCTCGTGAGGAGGTAGGTCGACTAGCCCTTAGCGGATCACTTGATTTCCCCACTTGACCGGTAAGCTGGGTATATTAGTATTCTGTTTCAAGAAAATCACAGTCCATGGATATGAGCATGCGACGAAAGATAGAATCAAAGCATCGATAACCCCTTTTCTGGGTGCCATAACCAAGAAAAATACATTTGACTGCACAAGTATCGAGTTTGGTCCGATCGACTTTGGAAACATGGATAAACACAGAGCACCCAAAAACAAGAGGGTGTGTTGAATAATGTGTGTGAATTTGTGGATTACATTCACATTCGTGCGATTACATTCACACACATAAGATTATGTTCATACAAGCACGTTCACACTAGATGCATATCTATTTATAGGCGTGGAGTTCCTTTAGTTGAATATCAAGTTAGCAAGTTTTAACTTGGTATCAGAGCCAAAATACATGAGAACCCAAAATCCCAAACCCACATTTCTCTCAAATTCCCAAACTGTTGCCGCCGCGCGTTCGCCACTGGAGAAGAACCGTCGGAGCAAGCCCATTCTGGAACACCTCTGACCCAGGCCAGAAATGGCCGCCGTCGGTCAGTTTCGTGGCAAAAATTGTCACAGGCGGTTGGGTTTCAGCCACGGTTTTTGCCAGATCTATGGTGCGTCTGCCGCCGCCTACTGCGAAGACCACCACCGCCGAAATCGTGCCACTGTGAGCTTTTCATGGCTGTAACGCACGGCGGAGCCGCCACCACGCCCCCGCTGGGGCTGCCTCAGGTGAAAAATCAAAATCTTTAATTTTGTGAGCTTGTCGCATCCGTCATATCAGTTTTTGTAAAATTTGTGCCGTTTGATCCATATTTCTGTTTCAATGGATAAGTTGAAGTATTTGTATTTGGATTGAAGTGAAATGCCTAAAGTTGGGGTGTCTCAATTAGGCATATCGTGAAGGTGTTAATTAATTGATTGTTGTCGAAAAGTTGTGGTGATTGTGTTGAACATGTTGATTGTTGTGGTGGTAAGTGGTGACTTGTGTTGACTGTTGAGCAGTGTTTGTTGTGAGATGGTAGGAAAGGATGATGATGTGATGGGAAAATGGTTAGAAGCATTGGCAAAACTCGAGCCTGCTACACTGCAACTCATCCAAGGGAGAGTGCAGGGAATGAGTTTTCACATATGCCAATTGTTCCATCTACCACTCAGGTCAAGCTTGACCTACCGTCTGTTGACTTGAAACTGGATGGGCAGTCTTCTTATGTTAGTTGGTCCCATCGCATTGAGCTTACTTTGGTGGGTAGAAAACTAGGAGGCTATCTGACAGGGGATGGCAAAGGTAAGGCAACTGCTCAGACAGATGACTGAAAAGCAATTAATTCTCAGTTGAAAATATGGTTATTGAACTCATTAACTCCTACCATTGCCTCATCGGTTGATGGTTTTGAGCTTGTGAGTGATATGTGGGATCGACTGAAAAAGAATTACTCTGGAGCGTGTGTTTCAGATTGAAAAGGAGATTCATGATGTGGTTCAAGAAGATAAAAAAGTTGAAGATTACGCTTCTTGTCTCATCAAGCAGTGGGAGGAAGTAGATTACTTCCTACTTGTTTTGTGTTGTAGTGATCCAACCTGCATGAGGGCAAAGAACGATGAAATAAAATGAATTATGAAGTTTCTGATGGGCTTGAATCCGATATTTGGCCAGAGAAGGTCCCTCATTCTCTCTCAATTTACCATACTACCCCTTGTTGATGCTATTGCTGCGATAATATAGGAGGATGGTCAGATGGAGTTACATTATGAGTCCAGTGTTGTTTCGGGTGTCAAAGCTTTGGTTAGCTACACACACATCTACTTCGAAGAGGGAAGAGTCGTAGTTGTTACAACTGTGGCGAGATAGGACATTTGATGAATTCGTGCCCACGTCCGAAGAGAGATAGGGATCCTGGATGGAGAGGCGGTCGTGGACAAGGAGGCAGCCATGGTTAGGGTTGCATGAGAGGTGGAGCTCTAGGTGGTGGATGAGGAGGTTATCGTACACACATGACTGTGGATGCTGGGGAGGATGAGTTTGGAGGAGTAGGAGATCGTCCATCCACGGCCCCAGATACGTCTGGTAATGTGGCACTTCACATGAAAGGTATGTATGACATTATTGCACTTACATTCGGTCCAACCAATGGCCCCTAGGTTGGATTTGCGATTCTTGGGCAAACATAAACGTGACAGGTACTACTAGAGAGCTCAGTTCCTATACCTCCATGGAAGTGCCTTCCAGTGTTAAGACCGCAGATGACACCGTTCGACCAATGGTCGATAAGGGTACAATGTAATGCACAGACACACTAACATTGTCCAAAGTTTTGCATGTCTCCTCATTTCCTGTAAACCTTCTCTCTATCAGTACATCTATTCTTGAATTAAATTGTAAAGTTATTTTTGATATCCCAGAGGTGATCTTCCAGGAGAAGGGGTCAGGGAAGGTATTTGGGATTGGGACATGACAGGATGGACAATGGTATATGGATCAGAAGGGCCAGGAATTAACTCTTTCACTGATAGCAGAACAGTCTGAGCAGGAAAAGAGGGTGGCGTCCCAGCTGATGTTGTTTCATAGGCGATTAGGTCAATCCTTTTTTCTCTTATGAGTCGGTTGTATCCCGATTTATTTGCGCAGATTAAGAAGGACGCATTAGTTTATGAAGCTTGCAAGTTGGGCAAGCATACCGGGGGCTTATATGTTAGCCCTTGTCGTAGGAGTTCTCACGTTTTTGATGTGGTACATTCTGATATTTGGGGGCCTTGCCCGACTTTGATTTTTAATGGATTTCACTATTTTGTGACATTTATTGATTGTCATTCTTGTATGACGTGATTATATTTGATGAAAACTAATAGTGAAGTCTTAGCTTGTTTTAAGGATTTTCACAGAGAAGTTCAGACATAATTTGGAACAATAGTGAAGGTTCTAAGATTCGATAATGGTACTGAGTACACAAATAAGCTATTTGCAGAATAGTTGTCAACAAAGGAAATTCTACACCAGACCACTTGTCCCTATACACCAGAGCAGAATGTAGTTGCAGAGAGAAAGAATCGTCATCTCCTAAAGATTGCGAGAAGTCTGATGTTTGAGATTAATGTTCCAAAATACTTGTGGGGTCGAGCGGTTGTGACTGCTACTTTTCTGATAAACCGACTTCCATAACGGATTTTGAATCGATATTAACCGCATGAAGTATTGACGGGCACCCGGGGAGATTGGATAAAGTTAAGGTCGTTTGGTTGTGTGTGTTTTGTGTAGAATAACTGGCCTGGTGTTGAAAAATTAGATCCAAGAGCCATCAATTGTGTATTTGAACATTTACCCAAAAGGGTTATGTCTATTGAAGCCCAGATGAGAAACTGTCATTTGTAAGTAAAGATGTTACCTTTCGTGAACAGGAGTTATACTTTCTATGAGAGACATCCTCTCCTTTTGAGGACTCGCCGACTAGTGTACGACGAGAGGGGGAGAATATCATGACCATTGGAGGTGTAGGACGAGAGGAGAAGAGGAGTGATTTTGGAGAT
>JAOWBN010177525.1:0-17592 GCA_028565015.1 Pinguicula moranensis
GGTTCCGAATTCTTGAGGAATCGGGAAAGTCAAATCAATCTCATCTATTCAAATTTGTTTTGCGTAAAAAATCTCTCTCATTCAATTCCATAAATGGAGGAAAAAACGACTGTCGATATTTACTGAAATAGGTTGGGATTTTGATTTTCTAAAAAGTATTTCAACAGTTCGGAATAAATTACAAAAATTACTGGTAAAAAACAAACACTGCAACATAATAATATTGAAATTTTTGCCTAACTTCAACTTTTGCAGCTGCGTTTCAATTCAAACACTTTAAAAATAGAAAAATAAATGTTGAGTTTTAATACGCTACAAAAAAAAAAATTGTTTGAGACATTGTGTGAGATGAATTGCATTTGCAATCTAGAGAAATATTTACCAAACCTGTTAAAATTGTAATTACTTAGGTAATTTTTGTTTATTTGACTCATGCTATTTCAAAAAATACATACCTCCACACGCTCTTCTTCTGCATCTTATTATGACAATTTTAAAATAGATTAAACTTTGAGATTCTCTTTTAATTTATTTTCATTTCTAAATTATTTTTCTAAACGTTGTTCATCTCAATACTCCAGTCTCAACCAATCCCTCTGGTTGTGTGCAATTACTGTTGTGCCAATAACTCCGCCTTCATTGAAACCGACCTTTCCGAACCGCCTCCAAGGTCAATCTCGTAACCTCTCGTTCTTCCCCATTCCATCGTGAGTTGGGATTGGGCCACTGACGTGTCCTTCCCTCCTGTCCAGTCTGTGCTGTGATGTTTTCTTCGGCTGTCTCCGCCACGTTGCACCTGTATGGTACGTGACCCCACGTCACCGTACGCTCGCTTGGTGTTGAATGGAGAATGGGCCCCATTGAATGAAATGGCTCGGCTCGGAAAAACATGATGCGAGGGGGTCGGCACGTGCGGTGCGGGGTGTGCTGATCCGGATACAGAGGAGGACGATTTCGGTAAAATGATTTGATCCCCGGGAGTTACGGACGAGGAGGGGTCCCACTTTCTGGATGGGTAAAAAAGGGCGAGCATTCGTATTCGTGTGGGACCCCCTCTCTCCGTACTTCATTGTTGCATTCTGCGGGTTCCCGGTTCTGCTTTGGACCCTTGGATCTATCTATAACCATTATGTCAAAGACCCAATAATGAATGAGGAATAACATTGAATAATAATTTGTTAGTAGGCCTGGCTTGGATATGGAACCCACACGGTATTGTCATTATCTTATTACCTAAAATTCAAAATAAAATGGTTTGAAAATAGTTAACGATTTTGTAATATTCTATGGAAATTGCATGAAAATTGGACTAGATATTTTTATTTTTTATTTTTTTAAAAGTAAATGAATAAATTAATAAAAAATAATTTTTTAATAACAATGTAATAAAAAAAGACAATAAATATTCAACATTTTAGTTACAAAACTATTTTTCAATCGATCGACCAAGGTTCGAGTTTCAATAAATAATTTTATTTTGAATTTTAGACGATAGCGATGGCCGCCCATGCCCGCTATCATGGTTAAACAACCCTATAGGGTACAAAAGGAAGGTGCTTTGTTTAATTGTTGATTGATACTTGTGACTTTGAGAAACTTCCATTTGCCTATTTAACAGCATTAATTATAGTTCTGACGACGTAACTCCCCTTTACTAAATCCGTTTTAAGTGGAGCAATGAAGGGATGGATGGGTATTATTAGAGCCTATGTAATAAATCTTGAGTTATTAATGGATTAATCAATACTTGAATGTAGCATGTCCGGTGAGAAGGTTGAAAGGTCAATTGTTTCTCATCAAGATGAAAACAAAACTTGAGTGGTTAAGGAAGAGTTGTTATCTGTTTAGTGGCATTTGGTCAGCATAGACAACTATGGACGTTCAAATTCTCAAAATTGATAGAAATCGTTCTCATGGTTGTTTCATTGAAACTTCTTGTTTATGAGTTGGTAATGGTGATAGATAAATGTATAATTCGAGGAAATTAAGTTTGATGATAATACAAGAAAAAAAATAATAATAATGGTTGCAACAAACGAGAAGGAATTCAAAGGGAAAATAGAGAGTTTGAAGCACATCAAAATTTATCCAGTTAGGAATTTACAGGAAGTAAAATTTATAGTTTTTTATTTGAATTAATATTTTTTTTTTGGTAATTTTATTTGAATTAATATTTATTATGAAAAATTTAGATTGCATTAGAATTCTACCTATAAATAGTGCCACGGTCCAAACCCATGGTTCCTGATCTGCTAAAATCTTTACATGTATTATGGCGAATGAACAAGTTAATTGGATAATGATTATAATATACAAGATTATAATTCGATTGGTTAGAATCTTTCCAACTTTCATATGCCTTGAGCCATGGGTGGATCTAGGGGGGACCTAGCCCAGCATGGGACTGCAGCGGGAGAAGAAAAAAAATATGTATGGAAGAAGAAGAAAAATCGGTAAGGAAGAGGAGATGAGGTTTTTTATTCTATTTTATTTTTGTTCTCTTATGCCCAAACTAAGGGTAGTTTTGTCTGTCTATTATTTGATTTTCTTTTTTAGGAAAAAGTAAATGCTTCTTTAAGTAATTTCTCTATATTGCTGAATAACCCTTCTATGACCTCAAAGGCTCAAATAGTTTAGAATTTTATGTCCCTAAATTTTTTTTAGCTAACTTATTTTTCTAGATCCACCATTGTGCCCGTTACCTCACACACCAAAAATGCCCGCACTCACCATAACTTTTTGGGCATTCTCTAATCTATTTTTGCATTGTTCCAACCATAAATTGGGAACATATACAGTGAATAAGAACCACCATTTTTATTGAGGCCCTGTTTTGCGCTAACCTTCTTAAAATTATAATCCAATTATAAGCACCTTTTTTCAAAAAATAACTCTTCATTTTTTCAAAAAAAATTCTTATAATCCAATTATAAGCATAAGAGGGTCAAAACACCCCATAAAACTTTATCTCACCAATGCAATGCTATCACAATTAGTATTGAGTTCATTAAAAACTATTAGAAAATATGAATAAACTTTATTAAAGTTATTCCCCAATTATAATTTATACCTATTTCTGATGATTGTAGGCGTTTTTGAAGTCATGGAGAGACGCTTGTAGAACCAATGGAGGACACATGTATATCCCTAAAGGGACTTACTATGTGAGTGGAGCACTTTTTGAAGGTCCCTGCAATGAAGAAACCTACTTTCAAAACGATGGATATGTGATTGCTTCATCGGCCATCGTAGTCCAAAATGAGTTTTGGATCTCATTCTTGAATGTGAATGGATTAGTGATTTCTGGGCAAGGTACATTTGATGGGAATGGAGAAAATACTTGGAAAAACAGAGACAGAATCAATAAATTCCCCCCAACGGTTAGTCAAAAGTGATGATTTTTATCCAAGATAACTTTTAAACCTCGATCATTCATTAATTGTAAGGATTTGTTTAGGGTGAGTGTGCAATATGTTTACTAGATTACATGTTCATTTAATTGTCTCTACAGTCTACCCTAATTGTAAAGATAACTTTTAAACCTCGATCATTCATTAATTGTAAAGATTGTTTCTGATTTCTAACAAACTTTTTATGTACCCTTTTACTGAAACAGTCCATAAATCTCGAGTACATAACAAATGGTCTCATTCAAGACATAAACTCGATAAACAGCAAGGCGTTTCACATCTGCTTACACAAATGTGAAAACGTTCAAATCGACCATGTCCTCATATCTGCTCCGCAAGATAGCCCAAACACCGACGGGATCCACATCGGAAAGTCTCATGACATAAAGATCACCAACTCCCACATCTCCACTGCGTTTCCATAGGCGATGGGAGTCGAAACGTCAACATTTCCGGTGTCTGGTGCGGCCCAGGCCACGGGATCAGCATCGGAAGCCTGGGAAAGTATGAGGAGGAGGAAGATGTAAGTGGAATCACGGTGAGGGATTGTAACTTGACCAACACGATGAATGGATTGAGGATCAAGACATTGGAGACTCCTCTTTCCCTAACAGTTTCAGATGTGACGTTTTCGAATATACATTTGGATGGTGTGGAGAATCCTGTGGTTATTGATCAATACTATTGCCCGCACTCCTCATGCAGCCATGTAGTACGCATTACATACAAAATTAGCGGAATATTTCTGTTTAAAGAAAATTACATATAATGTTTTGGGGCACCGTTAGGTCCTTGCCTCGTATTGAATATGCTTTCTTGATTGTTACGCTGCAGGGGGAGTCGAGTATTCAGATAGAAGATATAAAGTTCATAGACATCAAAGGGATCTCTTCTCAAGAAGTGGGTGTAAATGTAACGTGCAGCAAAGATCGGCCATGCCAGAGAATTCTGTTTGAGGGGCTTCATATTACGATGGAGAATGGACAGTCGACGATGGCTTACTGCTCGAACGCCGACGGACGGTTTGTTGGCGGAAATCAGATTCCGTCGAGATGCACGCAAGAGAGTCTCGAATATTCGTAGAAAGGATGCAAATCTAGTCCAATATATCAGAGCAGGGAGAAAGGCCCAGATACCTATTTGAGTATATTTTAAAAGAATTATCTATCTAAAAATATTTTAAATAATAAGTCCTTGAGGTCCTTTTCCATAAAACTTTGATTAGAAACCATAGTGTACTTTTCTAAGCTATCATAGAAAATAAATCAATCAATTGAATAATCCTTATAATATTGTAAGAAAAAAATCGGACATTGTCAATATTTAAAGCAGAATTTCCGATTTGACTCCTCCTGTTGGTGGTACAACGGGGCAAAACGAACCAAGAATCGGATCGGATCAAACCGATTGTTCAACGGTTCAGTCCCGGTTCTAAATCTTATAAAATTGGAACTGGCAGTTTGTAGGCCCGGCCTGGCCAAAAATCGATTTTAAAAAAAAAATGGCGGGTGGACTAGACCACCGGTCCAATTGATTAAAAAAATAAAAATAAAAATTTGTTTTTAAAAACAGTGATTGTATATTTTAAATATATATATATATATATATTATTGTAGATTTTAGGATTTAGAATTTAGTGTTGAAAGTTCAAAATTTATAAACTTACATAGTGTGTAGTTTATATAATTTATAACTTTATGGTTATAAGTTTATAAGTTAAAAGTTATAAATTTACATATACATTTATAGTTTTAAGTTTATAGTATATATAAAATGGTTATAGGTTTAGAGTTATATATATAGTTAATAATTGATAAACTCATATATATAAATAATACTTTATAGTTTATATCCATATATTGTGTAGTTTATACAGTTTATAAGTTTAGAGTTATAAGTTTATAGTATATATAGTTATAGGGGTTATGGGCTTAGGGTTATATATATATAGTTAATAATTTATAAACTGACATATATAAATTATATTTTATATGGCTTAAATTCGTATATCGTGTAGTTTACATAGTTTATAAGTTTATGGTAGCAAGTTTATAGTTTAAATAGTTTATAAATAAAGATTTATAAGTTTAGGGTTATAAAGCTTATGTAATTTATATACAAGTTTTGGGTTATAAGTTTATAGTATATATGGTTATAGAGTAAGATTTTTTTATATAAGATAGAGTTTCTAAGATTACATATATAGTTAATAATTATAAACTTACATGTATTATAAAATATTTTATTTAATTTATAACTTTAGATAACAAATAATATATATTTTTACATCACAAAAAAATAAATAAATAATAGAAGTTCATAAATAATAAACTTTTATATATAGTATACAAGATATTAGATTTAATTATAACTTTATATAGCAAAAAAATTTAAGTAACAAAAAAAATTAAAAAATTAAAAAATATATAAAAAAAAAAATATTAAAAATAATTTGCCATAAAGCGATGATTGAACCATATCGGAACTGGATGAACCGAACCACCAGTTGAACCGAGAACCGGAAGTCCTAGCTGGATCGGCCCCAGGCAGTTCGGTCCAAGTCCAAGGTGAACCAATCAGACGACCCAGGTTTAGTTGGTGGCTTGTGCGCCGTCTTTTTCACTTCTGACAAAAGTGTCAACACCCAATGAGCTATGTGGCTCGTCAGTTGTATTGTGTGAGAGTAGCAAGTGAAAAGGGAAGAACACCAATAATTACAGACAGAAAAATCGAACACTTCCACACTAGGCCATTGAAATCCTAATTGCCATGGTTCTGCTGCATCACAAGGAGCAATTGTGAGGGAGCAAAAGAGAGTAATGACATCGTACTAGACTTAGGCCCAACAAAAGGGGTGATTACAGAGTTTGGGAATTGACCACTCCCTTGCTTGCTAGCTAGAACGCGTAGAGAGCTACTTCACTGCGCCTCCCGTGCATCAGGGGGAGTCAAAGTCCTACGCTCCATGCAATCGTCAGTCACCCCTATTCGAGAATAGAAATTTCCGATTCGATCCGAAATTATTTCGGAAATAGAATGTGATTTCCGAAGCGATCCGTATTTTATTTCGGAATTTGGAAATCGGTTTGGAAATTTGAAATTTCCGAACAATGATAAAAATTAAAAAAAAATATTTTTGAAATTAAAAAATATTTCGGAGAACTAGAAAAAATATTTCAGAGATTCAAAAATATTTTGAAAATTTGGATTTTTCTAAAATAAGTTCGAAAATTCGGAAATTCAAAAATTCACCTTATATTTCCGATCCAATCCAAAATTATTTCAGAAATGGAATGTGATTTTCGAATCGATCCGAATTTTATTTCAAAATTTGGAAAATTTTGGAAATCAGAATTTTCGTATTCCGAATGTCCAGCCCTATTCCACACCCACCAACAAAGTGTGACTGAAAAGTGGGATCTATATTTTTATCTCTTTGCAAAAGAGGGCAACACAATGGAGGAAGCTCTTACGAAAGTGGGGAACCTGAAAGCTAACACATTTTGGGTCTCGAAGAAAGCTAAAGAAGAGATTTCCAACATTTCTCAAGACCCCTAACAGACCTCTCAGTACATTCCCTCTCTCTCGCTCAATTCAGTTCTGCTTTTTTGTCTAGCTCAATTGGGCAACATAATGGGGGTTTTCTTGCTTTTTCTGTTTGTGACTAATGGTGTGTTTAGTAAAACAATGGAAGATCGTAGTTGATCCAAGAATGGTTTCCCTCTCTATGAAAAATCATCTGTCTTCTCTCTAAGATTTCATTCAAAATGGTATTGCGTACGAGTGAATGGTCTTCGAAAGTTCTTGCTAATATTGCCAGTACTGCGGCTCTAGGAAACAATCAACAATTCATGGATTCCTCCTCTTCTGTTCCATCCCCCTCACGCATCCCAGATACTAACCAGCCTACAGATGCAACTGAAAACCAGCCTCAAGAACCAGAAGTCATTCATGAAGAAGAGGCTGAATGGAAACAAGTCAAACCGCGCAACAAACCACAGTCTCCTCAGAAAAAACCTCAAGACATTCTACCCCCAGCAAAAAGATCCCTCCTTGCGTTCATCAAAAAATTGAAAGGAAGACTTCATTTCTTTCCATTTCACCAATTTTCCTCCCTCCTGGAAGCGTGACGAAACGTGGGTTGTTTTCTCAGTCTATGGCTATGTCAATGACATTCATGTGCCCAGGCGTTCTTAAGAAACTGGACCTCGCTTTGGTTTCGTTCGGTTCTACGAGAAGACAGTCAGTCCACAACTGAAGGAAAAGCTTAGCGGCATCTGGGTGGGCTCATACCATCTTAAAAAGAGTGAAGCCAGGAACTGGTCTGACGCTGTTTCACTTACTGTGATGGCTAACAAGATGCCAGAGCTACAAACACTCAACAACCACTTCTATCAGAGAAACAACCAGTCATCGCTTTCACATTGGCTCCAATTATTGACCTTACGAGCTTGAATACCACCCTTCAGGCCTCTAGATATCCAGACAGCTCAGCATTCTGAATGGAGGGGGGGAGGTTCTCGTAAAATTGGCTTCTCAGGAAGATCAACTCCGCCTACTCCAGAATTCAAAAACTTCAAACAGTCTAAGCATGCACTCCCTTAGACCCTGGAGACTGATTAATGGGCAACTAGCACGCCCAGCATGGGTGCGTATACGGGGAACACCGCTTCATTGCTAGTATGCAACTTTCTTCGAGACAATAGCACAGTTAGTCTCTTTGATCTCCATTGACGAGAAAACATTGGAGCAAACAGAAATACAATATGGTAGGATACACGTGCTAGTAAATGGCAATGCACCAATCAACTAGACCCAGTGCATAGAAACCAGAACTGAAACCTTCAGCATACAGGTTATGGAAGAACGAATGGGTCACAATCCGGGATGGATGCCCGTTCGGAATATTTGGAATAAAAATCAGCAAAAAAGGCGCTTGGTCGATGAATGGCCAACCCTCATGGAACAGAGCACCTCTCATGGGTTGAATTATGAAATCGCAGGCAGCAATCACGGTGTGCAAAGTGAATCAGGAGGTAAGGTTAATCAGAATCACGGCAATGTACATGAATCCCCTGACGGTGGCCCAAAAATTGTCGTCAACGATGGAAATGGTCCACCGATCACCAAAATCCGCGACGTACAACCTAATGGCTAGCTGGAGTGCAACGACTCTTTTCCAATGAAGATTGTCAAAAATCGGTCCCAATCGGTGGGTTTTCCTGACGCAAATATTATGGACAATTCAAACAGCGCAATTCTATCCCAGGTAAAGGATAGTCTATGCCCTACTAGTTTGGTTCAGCCCCCGACTGAAACCGCAGGCCAACGCCAGTCGCAAACAATTCCCTACTCTGCTATCACAAATAAAGGGCTTCCAGACTTCTGTCAATTGAATATAGAGTCAACTAATGAAAGAGAAATACAAGTCGCCCCCAACCATGCCTCAGCCCAAACAAGTAAACTAGAGCCCATTCCCCAAACTGAGCTGATAAAACAACAGGCCCATATCTATGAGAGATCTCAGCTCGGGCCTTTTTTTGCTTTACTCGCTAAGCAACACGAATATATTAACCTTAGGCCCATTTCACCACCCAGATTGCACACCAATCCCCTTTGCCTAGTCCAGAATGAAGAAAAAGCCCCGGACCCAGTTATACAAACTCACTCCCAAGCTAATGCCACGGATTCATCCCCGAATACCCCAATCCACTCGGTCTCGGACCCGTTTTACCTAATGTCGCTCATCGAATTAACACCCAGGTTTCTGCACGCCGCCAAAAGGCTGGAAGGTTATATCCCCTTTGGATCACTAGCTAACTCACCCTGTAGACTTAAGGAACACTCACGACGTATTCAGGAAGCCCAGAGAAACAATCTTAGATAACAATCAGCAGGACAAAGCTGTGACTCAAACTTCTGAGAAAATAGTGAATCTCGCGCTGGAACTCGGCGTAACACTGGCCGGGCCCAGATCGGAGTTGATAGCTCGTTTGGGTAGTATGCACAAGGGTGACGCAGGGGCGGCACAAGAAAATCCGGCAGTGCACATTAATCTATCCAATCAATAAATGAGAATATTGTCATACAACGCCTGTGGGCTAGGTACAGGTCCAAAACGTAGGGAAGTTAAGAGAATTATCCAAGAACATAAAGTAGAGTTGTTGTGCTTGCAAGAAGCAAAGCTTGACTCATTAGACCGCCAGGTGTGTGGGCAGCTATGGCCATCAAAGTCATTTGATTGGAGGTACAGGGACGCCAGAGGAAGTGTTGGAGGTATACTTTGTATCTGGGAGACTTCCTCTTTCCACCTAATCCACTTCTGGGAAGAGGATGGTTTCCTGGGGCTAGAAGGTCTCTGGGGCAGGGAGAAAATACTAGTAAAATTGCTCAATGTTTATTCACCCTGCACCATTAGAGGCAAAAGAGATTTATGGAATAGAATCAACGTAACAGTTTTTAACTCAGCGTCGATATGGTGTGTGGTGGGTGATTTCAACGTTGTTCGTAGCATAGAGGAGCGCAGATCTTCAGCACTACCAGCATCGAGATGCAAGCCTTTGATTGTTTCATCATAGCAATGGAGCTGGTTGATTTACCACTGCGCAAATCACGATACACATGTGTTTCCAGGGGTGGATCAAGTTGCAGCAGGCTTGATCGGTTTTTGCTATCTGAAAATTGGATTCTCAAATGGCCGGACATAATACAGACAAGCCTGGATCGCACACCATCTGATCACCGCCCAATCCTTCTTAAGGTAGAAGGAGTAAACTGGGGTTCGAAAATATTGCGAACAATGAATTGTTGAGAGAAAAGATAACGTTTTGCAGACTTTGTGAAAAATACCTGGCATGCCCTAAAAGTAGAAGGAAGCTGCAGATTTATTCTACACGAGAAACAGAGGTTAATGCGAGCTAAACTACGAGACTGGAACAGAGAAACCTTCGAACATATTGACAAGAAGATTGAGGATCTGCGAAACACACTCAAAATGTTGGATGCTCAGGTTGAATACACAGTCCGTGATGACACTGCAAAGTTGAAAAGGAAACTAGTATGGTCTAATCTTCATCACTACGTTGCAAGCAAGGAGTCTTTATTGGCACAAAAATAGATCGCAGTGGATAACAGAGGGGGATAGTAATACTTGATACTTCCACGTCTGGGTGAACTATAACAGATTAAAACGAGACATAACCAGTCTACACATCAATGGATCCTGGACGGAAGAAGAACATGAGATTAAGGAAGGCCTAACGAACCATTTTGCACCAAGATTTACAGCAGAAGAATTGAGCGGACCTTTGCTCAATCTACCTACCAGAAAGAGGCTGACAGCAGCTGATAACACCTTCCTAGTCTCGGCATTCACTGATGAGGAAATAAGGGAGACAGTCTGGAACTGTGCAGCATCTAAAGCTTCGGATCCAGACGATTTTAACTTCATGTTTATACAGAACAACTGGAAACCCTTAAATACAACTACACAGCCTTCCTTAGAGAATTCTATTGATTCAGGAAGCTGTCAAAAGGAATCAATGCGACGTTCATTACCTTGGTTCCAAAGATTACAAGCCCCGAGCATATAGATCACTTACGGCCTATTTTCTCTAGTTACCAGTGGATACAAGATCCTATCAAAGCTCCTAGCTAACAGGATGAAGGCGATGCTACCCAAGCTAATCTCCCCAAACCAAACAGCTTTCCTCAAAGGACAACAGATTCTTGATGGAGTGCTCATTGCTAATGAAATAATTCACTCGACAAAAATCAGCAAAAAGCCAACATTTCTCTTAAAGGTAGACTTTGCAAAAAAGCATTTGATACGGTGAATTGGGACTTCATGACGACTATGCTTGCAAAACTTGGCTTTTGTCCGATCTGGATCGGATGGATCAGAGAGTGCACTTCCACAACATACGCATCAGTAAAGAGGCTGACTGGAATCAATGTTGGAACACTTTCTGTCACCCACCTACAATACGCAGATGATACTCTATTGTTCTCCAAGGGAACCACAGCAAATGCCAAGGCAATGAAGTACATTCTACGAATCTTTGAGCTGCTTTCAGGTCTATCTATAAATTTCACAAAGAGTCATCTTTTCGGACTCAATACTTCAGCAGAAAAAATGAGGAGATCCACGGAAGTCATTCACTGTAAAGCTTCAAAAATCCCTTTTATATACCTTGGAATATCCATTGGAGGTAACCCAAGGCAAAGGAAAGTATGGGAAAATGTTTTGAAGACCATCCGACGAAGAATAGGGAGCTGGAGCAACAAACTGCTATCATCCACTGGCAGGGTAACATATCATTACTCTCAAACTTACCAACATATTACCTTTCTTTGTTTCAGGCCCCTAAACAAGTGATTAAAGAAATTGAGAAGATGATGGGGAAGTTTATGTGGCAGCAGCGTAATGATCAAGATTGGCCGATCCACTGGATAAAGTGGGAGGATGTGTGCAAAGAAAAGAGTGCAGGGGGGCTAGGTATCCACAGCCTAGCGCAGATGAACTCAGCCCTTCTTACCAAGTGGCTCTGGCACCTACGGCAGGAGCCTGGAAGCCTTTGGTGCTAGGTCATTAGGACCGAATACTTCAAGCCAACGGATCACCTGGCAGACTGGGATCTCATTACCATGCTGGATTTTAGCTGCTAACAGAGATTTCAAAACTAACGTTTGGCTTGAAACAAATGCAGGTGATAAAACACTTCTTTGGAGATACGACTGGACAGGTGCAAGGATATTTGCGCTGAGATATAGTAACCTCTTCAAATTAAGTAACCAGAAGGAAATAACAGCGGCAGAGGCCTCACACATTTGGCAAGGATCACAAATCTGGAATCTTACTTTCCGGAGACCATTATGGCAGAGAGAACAGGACTCACTGACGGAGCTAATGAAGTGGCTGAAAGAATTTGATATGAATCCTAATGAGCCAGATCGGTGGTGCTGGACAAAAGATACAACCGGTAGTTACACAATTTATTCTGCATATGCTCAGTTTGCGGTGGTGCCCACACAAGGAAGCTGCCCACATCCAAGAGTGGCATTATCATGGGGCTTTGTCGCTCCACAATGCATTAAGCTATTCACATCGAAGCTCCTTCAGCGGCACATCACTACTATCAACAACTTAATACACATAGGGATGGGCTTTGATCTAAACACAAGGCGCTGTGTAATGTGCGGTAAGCAAGACGAAACAGTTGATCACCTTTTTGCAAGTTGCTCAAAGGCGCAAGATCTCTGGAAGGAAGTCTATGAGTGGTTTGATGTGGTATATACTACACAAAATGACATTCAACAGCACTTCATGGATCATATTAACCTGAAAACAAGGCCAGCAAGGAGTCGACATTTGGAAGGCCATATGGCAAGCGACAATCTGGTGCTTATGGCGTGAAAAAAATGACATCCGGTTCGATTCGCACACAGTGAACGAGAGTTCAATTGAATGGATCAAACTACACACGTGGTATTGGTTAATCTCGCAAAACAAAGCCTACATAACTACATCCATCAGCGACTGGTTACGTGTTCCCGCAATGTGTTGCACATTAAGGATCAAAATGAGGTCATAATTGTACTAGAAACAGTCTTATAGTTGGTAGACATAGAACTGAGACCTGGAGCGGGGCATCTAGGATATTTGCTAGTATGTAACCTGCACTCGGATTTTTCTTTTAATACAATACAATTACCTACCAAAAAATAGTAATATAGCAAAAGATGGAGCAGGGCATCTAGGAAAGTTGGCATCTTTCGGAAATGGCAAAAATTGGGTCTTTTTTCTTGTTTCCTTTTAAAGATTTGAGATTTCTTTTTATTTTTTCTCCCTTCTAATTTTTGTTTTTTTGTAGTGTATCTAGGCTTCATGAGAATAATTTCAAGTCTCATTTTCTATTCATTGCAAAATGTAGGTAAAAAAATAATGAAAAGAAGAAGCAGAAACATAGTCACATTGCTCGTCACATATTTATGCAATAGCGTATCAAACCAATTCATGAGTATTGTTTGGGGGAATGATATGAATGTTGGAGGCTCTATGAATATGGATTCTTGCATGGTCAATGAAAATTATAGCAAAATGCATTTTTGTGATTTCTTTCAATCAGAGGTACAAATATGGTCAGATCGATCTGAAAATTAAATTGGAGTCAGAAGACTCATTGGGAATCTTCTTGTTCAAAGGAGATCGGATTTTAACGGTCCATTCGTGAGACATAAATTTTAGAATAAATTGCTTATGTTTATTCACGATCAGACTCGTAGCATTGTGCAGCCTCAATTTTTATAGGCGATCGGAGGTTGTAACAAGTTCTTATCAAACTGAAATTTTACCCAATGATAGAGAACTTATCATTACATATGCTGACAAAGGGAGACAAAATTCAAACGGTCCGATTATGAGTTATTATTTTTGGAATATACTGCTCTAAAACTGTAAGTTTTCACGCGATTTATGGAGATCAGATCAAGCATATGATATGTTGCACGTGTGGGAGACCATGGCCCCTGCTAGAAGCTGCCAAGAAGGATGTTCATTTTCCTTATTATCTATTTTAATTAAATTAGTCTATTAGTTTGTTAGAATTTTGAATTTTTATGTAATTAGGTAATTTCCTACTTTTTATGAACTATGTTAGAATGAGCTTCTTACTTAGGTAAGATCCGATTTTAATAGGATTTAAATTATGTAACGTCTAGAGGCCCATTAAAATTGTGGGTTATTTAAAGGCATATTTCACCCTTTTCAAAAAAAGGTTTTTGACGTCAATTTCATTATGAGCTTTGAGAGAGAGAGATTTGTTTATTGAATTCATATTCTAAAGAGAATTAAGTTGCATGAATCTTAGGATACATGTAAAGGTTGATTCTATGATACCCGTATTTATCATGGAGTAGATCCTCGGGTAGGCATTTGATTGAACCTCTGGTTTACATTTGTTTCTAGCGTAGTAGTTGGTTAGGGATTTATGTTCCATGTTTGATTGGGTTTCTACGACTTAATACGTTACTTTCATCTCCGTTCTTTTTCATCCTTCTATTTCGTGTGACTTTTTGTTGAGTTGAATATACACAAGAGAAAATCGGAGTTCTCCCTGTGAAAACCCTAGCTTCCTTTTCAATCCCTCTCTTTCAGTTCTTGACAATAAGTATGCATTGTGGTAGCTAGACATCCTAACTCAATGGTACCCTATGAGTTGCATAGTGTAACATATCCATTATCCTAACCAGGGAAGTACACAAGGTTCAAATAAACACTACATCTCCGCGCACTAACTAATTTATCAGCATAACAAAGCAAGCAATCCGACATCTTTAATTCCAGTTCCAAAGCACCATCCTTACCTGATGTGAATATTTGCTCACAGAACAAAAACGTAAAATCGGAAATTTATTCTTGCACAAGAGATACACGAATAACATGATTATCAAACTGAACAAAACTACAATCAGATAAAAATTCAGAAATGGAAAGAAACGGAGATCTTCCTCATGGACGTCCCTGTTCCCAAGGGGCCATTCTTGCAGTCTCAGATTGGTTGGGGGCTGCATCCCGTGGTGCGGGTAGTCTAGTTAGTATTTTCCTGAAAATGATCTCTAAGTTGATCACACAGTCATCCATTGTAGTGGATGTCAAACTACCATAATCATGTTCGTGAGTTGCATCATTCTATTGCCATTGTCTGCATTACAAACAATTAAATAAGCACTATAAAAATAGATTTAGTAAGAGGTCACTCCCCAGATGTAACCCCCAAATTCACTCTTCCCAATTCTCTAAAAAAAGCTTAGAATATAGTGAGGGGAGGGGTTCACTCGTTGTTACCACTATCTTTGTTCTTTCGAATTCCAATTCAAGTGCAATGAGAACTAAGATACAAAGAGCTACTAATGGATGCAAATTAGACAAGAAACACGATCGGTAAGGCACTACAGATAAATCTCAAACTAAACAGCTCAATACAAATGAAAAATGAATTGTATGAAAAATAACCCAAAAACTATGAAAATCACTTAGATGAATCAAAGTTTAATTTCAATGATGGAAGATAAGGTGTTCTGGACCAACATAATTTTTTCTCAATTTTTTTATTTTTGATTTTTTTTTAAATAAAATACTATTTTTTTTAACAAAAAATCCTATAATGAGCAGGACTCTAAAATGACTCAAAAGTAAAAACGAAATTGAAAAAAAAAGACTCTTAAGTCCTTATAGATGACTCCCGAAAATAGATCCTAACAAGCTTTTTGGACTGAAAGGGGCAATTTTCGAAATTTCAGCTGAAAGAAAGACAAATACAATTAGAATTTAGAATATGAATGAATTTCCAACAACAATAATTTCAATCTCGCTCCGATACCAAATGATGTGGATTTTTTGTTCACGGAATGTAAACGTGGAGTTGGGAACTTATTCTTGTATCAAGATAAACACACGAATGACTCAAATTTCAAAATTAACAAAAATAAAAGGATTGATTGTGCAACTCAACAAAAAGTCACACAAAATAGAAGGATGAAAAAGAACGGAGATGAAAGTAACGTATTAAGTCACACGTATTAAGTCACACGTATCAATTTAACAAAATTTCATAGCCGTATCTCTCATTTCTCATGATGGCTTCTTTATGTGGCTTTGGTCTTTGAATATTGGCATGCATGGAATCTTACTAGATTTCTAATTCTAGAACATGCATGGCCTTTCTGATGGATTTTATGACATGGATTTGCACTTACTCCCTTTGTACGTGTCCTCAATAGGTTTGTTGCATGATTTTGCATGTACCTCAATTTGAACCGACACATGCCACGGACGTGCATGGCTTTCATGACTTCAACTTGGCCCATCCATGGTTTCACATGCATGTTCAATCCTTGATTGTTTGAATGGTCCATGCATGACTTCCGTGACTTCCATTTCATGATTTCAATTCGACCAAAACATGAAGGATTAAATGGGTTTGGGTGCCCGTGCATTTGGATTGTCGATCCGCCATTGTTTGAAGCTCATTTGGATTGTCGATCTGCTGTTGTTTGAGGCCCATAATTCTTGTATTAATCTCATAAGTTCATTCTTGACTTGTTCGGCCCATGATCTCATGATGGGTTCCTTGAGATAATCCCTTGACGCCTTGGGTTGATGGCTTGCTCCTCGGGTTAGATAATGGGCCGCCTTGCTTGCTTTGGCTCCTCAAGTCGTGGCATGGAGTCTCTTAGATTCTTCCTGATTCCATTCCTTGATCGATCCCTCGATCCATTTGTTCGTAATTCTCAACGTCGCCCCCTTAGGGAATGTCCAAGGGTCTCGTGCCATTCCATCCTTGTGTCATGCTGTTTGGATTATATCATAGACGTTATGGATTGCATCAGGTAGCTCTCTCAGTGGTAGAAGGGCATTGGGCGGACTCATGTCGAAGGAGAAAGGAAAGATTTCCTCGCAAAATTAGAGATCTCGTCTGACAAAGAATTTATTGGATGTGACATCATATAGTTTGTAGCCCTTATGCCAATTAGGATAACCGACCAACACGCACTGTCGTGCCCGAGGATTAAATTTCTGCAAAAGATGAACACTAGTGGAAAACACACGAACAACCAAAAAATCGTAAGTAGGTAAGAGAAGGTGTTCGTTTGTAAATACGTTCAAAAGAGAACATTTTATTGAGTAGGGGAGATGACATACGATTGATTAAATAGACAGCAGTAAGAATGCACTCCCCCCAAAACTCGAGTGGAAGATGAGACTGAAAAGGTAATGATCTGGCTACTTTCAAAATGTGACGATGCTTGCGTTCTACGACTCCGTTTTGCTAAGGGTTATAGACACAAGTATGCTGACATTCAATCCCATTTTTTTGAAAGAAAGATTGAAGCGAAAAAAATTCAACCCCATTATCTACCCGAACGGTGTGAACGGTGGCCCCAAATTGTGTGGATGCAAAACGAATAAAACATGTTAGAAGGCTTTGAGTTTCAGACTTATTTTGCAAAAGATAAACACATGTGCATCTACTGAAATCATCCACTATTGTAAGAAAGAAGCATGATCCCAAATGGGTAGGAACTTTATGGAGGCCCAAAATATAACAATGTAAAAGTTGAAATGCAGCATGTGTGAAAATAGGACTAGTTGGAAAGGGTAAACACGTTTGTTTCGCCAAAG